>JAAVUC010000363.1:0-66158 GCA_014898925.1 Fusarium nelsonii
GGCCTAGGGCGATTGTTCGAGATGAAAGAAGCAAGGTGCCTCTGAGTGGTTGGACAGAACAGGATAAGTAGCGGAACGACCGAAGGCGGAGAGCGGAGTCTAGGAGGCGAACTTGCAGTCGATGCGAACCGAACCCCGAAGCTCGACTCGTCCAACTATCGAGTCGTGACGAAGCAATCCAGGAACAGTGCAGCTCGGCCCAGTAAAATCGAAGCGAGTCGACCAACACTACCAATTCAAAATAGCGTCAACGATCAAGGGCTGCGTTGCTTTGTGCCGGGAGATAATCTAGGATACTGCAGGTTAGTCATTGGCTTCCTTCCATCGTATATATCTTCCATGTGCCCCCTCTTTGCGTCAGGCAAGCAAATTGCTCCCTAGCCCAGTGCCTTTGGTGGAAACTTGCATCACTGGCTGTCTCTATCCTCGTTGTAAAACATCTTGTTGATTTGTGTCGCCTTCATGCTCACCATGCTCACCATGCTTTGTGGTCTTACCGTCTTAAACATAATGACCGAGTCGGACAGCAACCAAAGCACATGGTCAAGTTGGCGGCCGTCAAGGATGAATTTATTGTAAAAGATTTGCGAGTTGAACTTACCTGTAAAGCGAATACTCCTGTTGGACAGGCTGCTATTGTACCTGTATCAGGTTCAATTGTGCTGTAGTACAGAGTCGTATTTATATCGTATGTCGAAACAAACAATTTTCGTTTATGTTTTATGTAATCGGTAAGATTGTTTCAATATCGATGTTGATGGAAGTCCGTTTTCGTTTGCTACAGATAGAGAACCCAAAACAGAATTATGTTTCTTGGTTCCTGTATAAGGGCTTGATCATTTGCCTAGCGGTGCTGTTCGATGCTTCTCTGGATTTCCAAGACAGTCTCGGGTCTAAGAAATGGCTGGTGGTTTCGAAAAGCGATATTTGGTCAAAAGCTCATACAGTCGAGCTGTCAAGCTATTTTGAGGGTAAACAGACTTTGTAAAAGAGGTACTGAATAATGCACATGAGCTGTCTGGTTCGGAAAGAGTGGATGTCGGAGCCAACTTATACTTGTTCGATCCAGAAAGTCTCTTCATGTATTCGATCGTCGTGCTGTATATGGCATCCCACATCCACATGTGGGACTCCCGCACACCCAACAAGCAATCGCCTTCTTTCCTTGTGCCCCTGGCCTTCAGTACAGGCTTGGTTAATGGCCGTCCACTATTGTGCTTGTTCTTTTCCTTCTGCATTTGCGTCTGCTTTTGTTCATGCGGGATAAAGAGGCTTGCTTGCATGCGTCGATTGGGTATCCGTACTTGAAGCCCCATCTGGCTGGCTGTTCGTCCATTGTATCACTGTGTAAATATCCTTCACCATGGAAGATGCTTTAGAGACACCCCTTGTCGGCCCCAACTCGCTATCACTTCACTCTTCCCGCTGCCGCACCACGTACCGTGACTATTTGACGGCTTTAACCTTGAACTACGCGGTTCCTGAGTCTTGACGTGGTGCTGGAGCAACCAACCTGGGGGCATGTATTTCTCAAAGACCCTGCAGCATGGCTATCAGCGTTAGAGCCGCCTAACAGAGACCACATCCTGCCGTTAACTTTTGCTTCCTCTTTTGACTTTCTAGCTGCACTTCAGATCTTGTGCCATTCCCTAGGGCGATTGTTTCCAGCCCCAACAATGCTGTCACCAGTCAATTCACCCAACAGAAAAAGCAGAAGCGTTCGATATTATACTCCAGTGCAAGATTCAACAGCATGGTAGCAGAGTCCGGTGGTCGCTTGCCACGTTGACCAAGGCCTAAAGTTTGATACACGCCCCCCTCACGGTATCAGCAACTACAGTGAAAGCAGGGTAGAGGTACGGGGTATCCCCACACCACAAGATGCTACTGCAGTACGATGTGTGTACAGCACTTCACCATGATGCCGTGACTGCAGTGGAAGTAATGAAAGCAGGGCTGACGACGGACCAGAGTCCCTCGACAAACCTGCGGGGATGCGTATGTAAATTGCCATGACTGCATATGCCTTTGGTGTGATTCAATTTACCTTTGTGACAGACGTTGTTGCTATCCTAATGAATAACATACCTGGTGAACTCATATAGCCTGGATGTCTCTCCATCACAGAACTCGGGAGTCTCCAACAGAGATATGGTAGAGACCCCAGCTCATTGGTTCTGTTCTCCATTCTTTGCCTTTTCTTTCCAGTCATTGCTCACCTGTCGCGCCTGTGCTGAGCTTACGAGACCATTCTGTCAACATTCCATAAGTTTTCCATGGCAAGCTCTCGGTAACAAAGCCATGAGGCAGCCGGGTCACATAAATGGCCATGTTATTGATGGGAGTCCTGTGCCCTTCCCGCTGCAGGCATGGCCTCGGCCGTGTTCCCCTCGAAGACTTGTCCTAGTCGAGTACACATAAGGTGGTGTCTTGATCTGCGGCCGCTGTGGGGCTTTATGGTTCGTCCCGAGGGCGGACAAGTGTCAGGAAACAAGGGGATTCTGATGGCTTGCAATCTCGACGATTGACTTTTTCGGTGAAAGCCAGGGCTGTGGTTCGCTGCTTTCTCCTGCTCTGTGCGTCAGGCCCTTGCCGACTCGAGCTCGATGGCACTGGCGGCGCATTGTAAAAGCGACTGCAGGTCAAGGATCAGCCACTGGACTTTCTCATAGCCTACGGCATCAAGTGCTTTTTACGACATCGTGTCGTCCTACTTTCATAAGAAAGCCTGTATTTGTATCTATCGGCTTCCCGCTTTTAGTTTGGGGCTTTGCTGTGATCGTAGGTCTTGCGCATTGCTTCCTCAACTTCAAGCTCCGGATAAGACATCTTGCAAGGTTGCCACTGGGGGGCCAGACGTTGATTTTGTACACCACTCTGATCCTTCTTTTGTGGTTCTACGACCCCTGACCGTTGGCCGTGTTGGTTCAACTGAATCCCATGGTCCTGTCTCGGGAAAATGCTTCCGTAGTTGCGCAGCATCTTCGCTTCTCGAGTGTCACGCCAGCATAATCATCCCGGTGAGCAGGCCCTCGAAACTAAACGTGTTCAAAGGCTGGTCGTAGCGTATGCGTGAGACTACGATCATTGCTAGTACATCTAGCGGGACGATAATTTTCCTCCACAACGTACTTTTCTGAGGAGCTCTCGCCTTAGTATCAACATCCCGTTCCATTGCCATTATGCGCTTTCTTTATCCACGGACGTCATGTGTACATAGAAGCTCGAGCTGGATTGAGTTTGAGTAACCCACAAACTCATAACTGCTTGCGTATCTTTACAGCGGCAAAGACAAACAGAAATAGGGGGGCTTGTGCATAGTTTCCGTGCATGCCTGCCGGCTCACATGAATTCATTCGTACGCTTTGCCACTCGGCCGTCGTAGCAATGAGTGAAACCGAAAGGTTCTCTTCAAATAACGTTATCGACGATCCAAAAGCAGCTTCAAGGCCATCCTGATGTGCACAAAGCACATAAATGCAAAACGTGTCAGCACCCCTCTGGATAAAGCTGCAGCCTGGTCATTGCATTCCGCCTACTTCTAGAGGAGAAGGAGATTTGAATGCTTGCCGATGCTACGAAGATACGAACGTGTCTTCGCCCTTTCACATTCTCCAGTCATACCTCTGCAGCCTCACTTGAGCCAGTTTCAGTTCAACAAGGTCCCAATACAATCCACGCGCCTCGCTCGATGTACTTCCATGCTTTAGTAGCCATGCAAAGGAGATATATATCACATCGACACCGTGGAACGTGCTGCAGACGTTCGGTTGGGGGCCAGGCATGTTACTATGTACCATTTACCTCAGGCTTCGATTTGGCTCTCGATCCCCAAAAGACTGCCCAGGCTCATACGGCACAGCACTTGGTAAGATAGCCTACTGGTGAGTTATGTTGCTGGTTGTGTTATAGAAGGGTATGAATACTGGAGGTAGATACCTCGGAGTCGATGTATCAGAGTATAACGACCACGATCTGAGAGTGCCTCGCTGCGATACTACACAGACACGTATGCCTGTAGACCGAACAGATAACTATAACATGTCTGGCCGCGAAGACATGGCTCTCAATTCCAGCCCATCAGTAGGTGAGAAAGTCCAGGTTTAGTGATGAGCGCAAGTGACATCAGACAACCCGAGCATGGAACACGGCGGTGACAAAGTGTTCTTCACAGGGTTCCATGACAAGGCATCTGAATACTGCTGAGCTGGCCTTCTGCTTCGGGAATGGCTTGCGTCTCGGGAAACTGACTCGCCCTCGATGACTTCACAGCCTGCATGGGATAATCAGCGTGAGCGGACAGGGAGCTAGATTGAGAAAAGATTGATACTAGCCCTCGAGTTGGGCATTGTTGGGCTTAACAGGGATGCATGTCAAACTCTTGATGCCTGTGGCTGGGACCGTAAAAGAGTGTACCCTCAGTACATATATTGGGCGCCAGTGTCTCCGAGTGTGCACGCGCACCTGTTTGGGTGGGTAGATGCACCAAGCGAGACACAAGATGTAAGCTCACGTCGTGGGAGGATTCACCATTGCTGAGCATCCGGCTAAGTGAAGTAGTCAAGTTCGGCCAGCTTGTAGGCCAGGGTCTGACTATCGTGGTGGTTGTGCATCAGGTGAATAATCTCGCCGGCCTTCATGGGCACACAGACCATCTGCCTATTTAGGACCTCAACCCAACAATTACAACGGCCCGGTTCAGCGGCCGGGCCGGCCCGCTTCTAAGTTTTCATGTCATCGCGTCCGTCTCAAGTCGGGGTTTCCTTGACGATTCCTGCCGCTATGTGATGTGCAAAGCGGGTACTTTCGACAGCATTCCTTTTTTGACACTGCTTTCTCACAGGCATTGAACAACATGGCAGTGTGATGTTGCTTCTGCTGTCCGTCTTCCCTCAAGTTGGTGAAAAAGAGGAGTGATACGGGAACAAGCTCATACAAGCCACTGCGGCGTTGAGGCTCTAATTCGGTCGGATAAAGCTAGCGAGGAATCTTCCGTAGCTAGCAGTACCCAATTGGATGTAAAATGGAGAAGCCAGGCCAACTTTTCCTGACTTGAGTCTGAACCAAACACTTGGGTTGCTGCAAATCATGTGTCTGAAGACCGCTGCATGGAGCCTGTTCGCAACTAACGAGACGGGTGTCTCCGATCGTACCTGGGACCAATGAGGAACCCGATTTAGAGACTCAAAATTGATTGCAGGTCGGTAATTGGTCAAGATTGGCACTATTCTCTTTTGGAAGCGCGCAGCACTTAGGCGCAACGCTGGCCAGCTCAATCCTAGCTCTTTCTGTTTGTGGTTCTATCTGCATTCCAGTGCTGTGTATACGCTTAGCTTGCCTTAATCGCAAGAACATGTTGAAGCGTGATCTCGAATTCTAGCGTTGCAGCCGTGTGGAAAGACTTGACAAGCAGGGGCCTTTCAGGGGTCAGCGGCTGGAAAATGGGTCTACTACCCGGCACACGCGTTTCCATTGTCGCCGCATGGACGGTTTCTCAGAGCTATGATTGGCCGGCAATAAGGTTCGAGAGCTATCCTGGTGAAGCTAAGATCGTTTTTGATGCCGCAGGATTCGGATGACATATACTGGTTAATAAGGCTGAGTTTATAACAGGAGAACTCTTCATTAACTGAAAGCAATTTCAGAAGTTGTTTGCGTGACTGTAGGTCTCAATAAGTCCATTCTCTTCAGTTTTAAAATTAGTAAGACGTAAACTAGGCATTGACAATCAATGGTGCTTGTTATGTCAACATGAAATGGCATTACGTACCCTGAAATACTATGTGACCCTGAACTCTGACAGTTTGAACGGAGTTTTCCCTCATGAGCCACAACATAACCTTAAGGGAAGCCGGACACTGTACTCCAGAGTCCACCAAACAGGCGTGTTGAAAGACTTCCTCGGAATCCGATTCTTTGACGCAATGAGTGATTCGGATACCGTGTAGTGTTGAGAAGGGCAACGGACCATATGCTAACCATTTGCTAATGGGCAATGTAATTGACGCGCCTGAATTTACTTGTTGAGCGAAGCCAAGATCGGCTGTCTGTAAGGGCCCAAAGTTTGGCCGCAGATTCAGGTGAGTTAATAACCACGTCACGACGCCGAGGAAGCGTGTGGGTGTGAAGATAGTTGGTTAATCGTAACAATCGACCGAGGAGTGGGATGAAGCTTGGACGAAATATGACTCTCATCTATCCAAATTGCGTTTTTACGCTAAGGCCGGAGCAGATGTGGAAAGAGAGTGTACGCAAAAGCAGCGACGAAGTCGTTGCAAGCAAATGGAGCAAATGGCTCTGAGCACTGATACGTCAGCGAACGTTGGATGCAGCCACAAGCTAAACTTTGCATGAACGTCGCTTGTCTTTGAGCATGGAAACCTATCATAGATCTTTCGCCAGGTCTTGGTCAATAACAAGTGATAGCTGCTCAAGGCGGAGGCGCGCAGCAGCAGTATGGCTGTCGATCTGGTCTGGGCACGACACACAAGAGGGCAGGCTTGGTGCCTGGAGTGCCAAGTGCAACCCTGTGAGACAACATTCGTTCGAACGTCGAAAGAGATCTTCCCGGTGGCTGTGATGAGCATATGCATGTGGAGGCAGATGCGTGATGCGATGCGATGCGATGTGATGTGATACGTATGATGCACCGTAAGCGGGCGTACGTGCCTGCGGTAGCTTGCAGGAATAATGTGGAGGCTTTGTTTTGTTATTGCGTTGTCGGGTGAATGACGATGATATTTACGTTGGGCTGAGATGAACGTTTCTTCGTTGTTTCTTGAGAATGAGAGCGGTGAGAACAAGCTGTGAACCAACAGAGGTAGCTCAGGGCGGTGGCCTCAAAGCAGGCCGGCTAGAATACATATCACATCACATTGATGTTAATGTGGCAGGTGCCCGGTACGGACGTTTCGTAGACGTATCCGTATTGAAAAAGGGAAAGAAAAAAAAAGAAAGAAGGAGGGAGGGGCACAAGAGGGTTGGTAGCTGGAAGGTGGAAATTATACCTGCCTTAGTAGGTAATTTCGCAGTTAACTCGTCCCTCCGATAATGTAATGTTCTGCAAAGTTGCAATGCTTCAATGCACAATTAATGGGATCGAATGCAAGATGGAATGGTTCATGATTTACTCCTGTCAATTTCCTCCTGTCCTATCAAGACTTAAGTGCTTGCTTCTCAGCTTTCCTGACCACGATCTATAGGAACAGTACCTGAAGCCCTGGACATCTAAACCAACCTATGGCAGGTGTTGCTCCACGCGCCTTCTCATTAGACTGACTTCCACCCTGGCCTGGCCCGCCGTTGGTGTTAGTCTTAGTGTTAGTGGCAGCTGGCGGGGAACTTACAGACAGCACAGCACAGCACCTGAGCACACAAATGCTTACGCACGACCTATGCGGGCTGCCTCGTAGGTACTAACCCCATCAGGCGGTTCTCTCCACCTCTTCCCCTCAACTCCAAGTTTCATCTTGAACCTTACTGTCTCATCGCTTTTGAATATTCATGTTGCATACATTAATACATACAGTGCTTCTTTCAATCACGACTTCTTACACCTAGTCTTGTCCAGAATTATATGAAGCCGCTCTAATGTCCGCACAGTATTAGCGAAATCCTCTGTATTCCTAGTCGCACCCATCATTTGCAAACAACCCAAGGAACGAATCCCAAGACTAGCCCACCACTTTTGCCTAGAGGTATTCTTTCTATCTAGCGCGCTACCCTTTATAAATCAATACCCTAGCCTATATCAAATTCTCATTGCTGAGTTAGCTTGTTTCGGCAATCTATAGTTGCGAGGTCAGCTAGAGTCCTTCCGCCGCTCGACTGATTCATGGATTGCCTGCCTCCTCTTAACCATCGGATACCGTGGCCACGACCAACAGGCGAGACCGACCATATCGGCGACCGCACTCCCTACGCGCTCTGTTTATCCCTCGTGTTTTGCTTCGTCGCCACTCTCCTCTCCTGTCGGCTTCTCCGACTTCCGGCTGGTGCTTTTACCAGAAGTCCACTTCGACACATCATCCGTCATTAACACACCAACTATCGCGGTCAGGTCTGCGGAGCCTCAACCAAGCGTTACATGTGACGACCACTTGACACTCGGTTTCCCTCGCCTCTTGCATGCGTTTTCCCGTCTTGCCTGAGCTCTGCGATTTGGTTTCCCTGGATTGCAGAAGTTGTCTCACTCTTGCACTGCCCATCAATTTCACACCCTTGTCCAGTGCTCTCTGTCGCCTGTCGCCTGTCCAACTCAACACCAAGTCGTCATGAACGCTATTGCCACATCGCCCGACCAAGTCATCTCACAGGTGCATCAGCTGTCGCTCGCGTCACCCCGTCACGAGGACCCCAACCGTTTAGCTCTAACCGAGGATAACCTTGCAAGCTCAGCCATTATTGATGCCCGATCAGACCTCACATCGATGAACTCCAGCCTTCTTCCGGGTGTACCCTACCTAGCATCCTCGATTACTGGCACTTTTTCTGTCTCTTTGCTGTCGAGAAACATTGAGGGTAGTGCCAGACCCCCAGGGGCCATTGCCCAGTATCACTCCCTTGAGGATCTGCCAAACGAGGTTCTGTTTCACATTATGGGTTTCTTGGACGTTAACGACCTTCTGTCAACGTCGAGGGTAAGTAATAATTGCCTCGTCAGCGAGAACCCGATCCACTCTCTGGTGATGTATTGGAAACACCGTGCATGCTGCTTGAAAATGGTCCTCAACACCTAAGGTCTCCGAAACTTGAGGCTGATGGAGAACTAGACAAGTCATCTGCTTCGCGACATATCTCAAGCTCCTATTTTGCATCATTACCGGCTTCAACGAGTCAGGGCAGATCTTACGTCGCGTCTCCGATCGCCCTCTCGCCCCTCTCTTGCTGATCTAATTGCTCGTTCCATTTTCAGGACACATACTTCTATAGTATCACGACGTCTGGCGCGGTCTTTGGTCTCGATACGACTTTCTCGACGTTTAGCAGCAAGGCCTTCGGCCGCATCTTTAGTTGAGCGTTCGGTATTGCCCAAGGAGTGTGTCCCTGGCATGACCTCGGTGCATGTCGCGCCAGCAATTGTAGCCAAGAAAAAGGCTATCGAAAAAGAGAAAGTCAAGGATGGGCTTCGGCAATGGCTCGCATCCAGATGGAGGCGTGAAGTCAGAGACCGCCAGGATGGTGTAAGAAAATGGGAAGAAAGCCGCGGGGTAGGGCGCGTGTGGAGACTCCGTAGATTCTGGGAAAGGGTCAGTCGTGGTGAGGAATCGTAAAGATCTTGGTAAGTTCTGGAGGGTGACGTGTGCGAGGTGAGTGGTTGTAACGCGGCATATGGGGCTTTGTTATATCAGCTACCAAGGCGGCGGTTTTCGTCACCGGGACTGCTCCTTTTCCTGTACCTCATTCCGCTACTTGGTCACAAATCCAGCAAGAAAGCGTCGGTGGTAAAGGTGGTAGATCTCGGCAGGAACGCTTGTATGATACATTATGTAGGTGGTTGTGGTGATGTTACAAAATCGACAAACTCCGTCCCTTGCACCGCTTTGGTTAAGGCCGTTGTCGGGCCCTCAAGCAGCAGTATTTGTTGTAATTCCCAAAACATGCGGTCTTTCTTAGGCTGTTCGAAATCTGAAGCCATCCCAATCATCATCATCCTCGTCCTCATCCTCATCCTCATCCTCATCCTCCTCGTCCTTTTCGTTGATAATCGGTGTTTCTATATTTTCCTTGCCCATACTCGTGGGCTTTTCAGCAAGGGCTTCTTGGCCGAAGCTTCCACCTCGTTTACGTAAGGCGTCCCTCTTCTCTTTAAGGCGCCTCACACGGGCTTCAAGCTCTTCCATCTCCTCAAACTCTTCCTCCAATGCACGGGTCGCCTCTTCCTTTTCGTCCTCCATATCAGCATCGGCCTGAGCGCGTTGTTTTTCTGCCTCCTCCTCTTTCTGGGCATCTGCCGCGGCGGCCTCTTCTGCCGTCATGGCAGGGGCAGAAATAACCGCGTCTTCGTCATAGGGCGCTGTTGTAGCAGCGATATCAGCTTCGAAAGCTGCCCACTCTGCCTCGTCGACAGCCGCCGCTGTGGCACCTGGTCGCTTGTCTGTTGCTAGGCCACTGGGCCGGCGTGAGGGGAGAGTGGTGGTTCCGTTCTGTGAGGTAAGGTTGTTGGGCTGACCTCCAGGGGTGGAAGCTGAAGAACCGTCCCGATGGGCTGGGGTCGCGGGCCGCGATGGAATCTGCATCTCGACTCCTTGTGATGGTGTTGTTGATGTCCTCCTAGTCAACCGGGGTGGTGTCAGGTTCTGGTCCTTGGAATCTCTATCTCCTTCAATATCTTCCGTCTTGTTGCGTTTTCGCCTGCCATCGTCCATTTCGATATCCCCATCCCCGTCGTCGATAGCCTCTTCGGTGTCGTCATGTTTTCGCTTTTGTGCGGCTTGTTGCGGATTGCGCCCATTCGAAGAAGCTGCTGTTTGTGCTTTTATTAAGCGAGTTTTATGCGCCTCGCCTCGGACATGCGAGTCCCATAACGTCTCGGTTTTGATCTGCTCGTGGCAGAGAGTACAAAGGAGTTTGCCTGCTTCGGAGTAGGCGGCGTAGGGGTGTTCAATGCGACGCGCAGCGCGCTGTTGCCGTAAAAGAGATCGTACGTCGGACATAGGTATGGGTTATAAGGAACGCCCGTAGTTTAGATAGAAAAGAAAGGATGCAGCAAGGGGTGAGTGACTCCAGGTCGAGAACGGTGCTGAGGCAGTGCGATTTATGTTACTGAAGTGTCCAATTAACCGAATCAGTAAGTGACAAGATCCTCTACGGGAAATAGGTTTAGATAGACGAGTGTAATGGGAGAGAAAAGAAGAAAGTAATAAAGAATGGTTATGACGTTGATCTTTGAAGAATCAGGGTCGTCGAGAGGGTAACAAAGCGTGGTCAGCAACCGCCGACGATTAACCGGCGCAAATCTCAAGCTCAGGTATTATATCCTGGGGGCTTTGAAGCTCATCTTTAATTTGTATTAGTGTTTGTCGAATATCTGTGGCATTTCTTCTTTATGTCAAAGATCGCCCATCTGACCCGAGAATACACACCTTTTGGTCTCGGGCTTTGACTACGGTCGCATTCACGTGGAATCCAAACATCCCGCCAGTTTCACTCCCCCACCCACAACCAGCTAATAAGCTACCAGGGAGGGAGCTTTATGCTTGCTTATGAGTGCTCAGAAGAGCCGCATGTCAAAGCTTGTCTTGACTTAGAAAGACCCGCGTTCTTGACTTGCCATCTTGTTCTTTCGTCTTTTACTTATTCGATCGCTCTATGAGGTAAACTCATAGTGATACCCCCCCCAAAAAAAATGGCCGAACAACAACAGGAGGCGCAGCCTCTCTCCTCCATGTTCCCTAATCCGCCGCCCTTTTGGCAAGAGTTTACATCAGATAGAATATCGCGGATTCAAGAATTAAGAACACCGTATATCGCCCAGCATGGTGGGGATCCTTTGACGGTTCGCGTCCCCGATGTCCCAGAAGATCTCATCAGTCTGCAACCACCAGCTGAGCCAGCAGATGGGCGCTGGCGCGTTTTTGGTGACCAATATATGGTAGGCTCGCTAAAGTATACCTTTATCTGAATGCGATGGCTAATTGATATCCACCAGCTTGACGATAAACTCCCAACTCTGGAGGAGCAAGGCATCACAAATCTACCCTCATCATCACAGTCCGAATCCAAGGACGCCAAACGCTTTGACCGCGCTTTTGAACTCAAGCGCTTAGCCAAATCTCTTCTTCTAAATTTCCTCGAGCTTTCTGGCACATTATCGCAGAACCCGTCGCATGCTGAAGCCAAGATTCAAGACCTGCGCACACTGTTCATCAACTTTCATCACATTCTCAACGAGTACCGGCCACACCAAGCACGAGAATCCGTTATTGCACTCATGCAGGAACACCTCGATCGCACGCGTACTGAAACTATGGCTATCCGGACACAAGTGGATAAGGCTCGTCGTGTGCTCGATGGCTTGGGCAGCTTGAGCGTTCCTGAAGTGCCAAAGGCTTTGGGGCAACAGACTGATGAGGAAGGCTGGAATGCCCTTGCAAAGCAAAGAGAAGCAGATGTATGGGCTGCGACGGATGCTTTGTTTACTTGAGGAATGGACAATGAACTAGATTATGGGACAGAATTTACAATGCCATACTTGTTTTTGTTACCACCGGAGTTATAGGGTAATTGTCAGCCTCCGATAGGCCCGACGGGTGAATATTATGTACGAGATTACTATACATTTTTAAGTCTAAATATGTAGGTAGCTACAATGAATGGGCAGACCTGATGATGCAAATCAGAACTATACAGTTAGTTGCTTTCCAAGATAGGTGAGCATGAAGATAAAGCTATGCTCGCGCATACGATGATACGTAGAGAAAGCATAACATTCGACTCAACGCCCATTATAAAAATCTGTCTACGTTGTTCGTATTTGATAAGAATCGCAATGTTAGCGAAAGAGAGCCATAGCAATACGAATCGGACATTTCTAGGCTGATAGAAAGAATACACGAAATTAAGCGACACTTCAGTACGAGGTGCCGTCAACAATGCGATGCCCAGCATGAACACTCATAAATAATATCCCGTGTAACTATAAAATAAAAACATAAACTAATATCATCTGATACTACTATTAGGGCTGGTCACATTGCTGTTATGTACATCATTGAGAGTATATTGTTATAGCGGCTACTCTTTGCTACTGTATTACAGTTCGTTATTGATACATCCCTTCCTGGCCACCCTATCGTTCCCAGTACTAAGCATAGGTATCGTTGCCCAGGTACCCAACTTGCCATCGTTTCCACAGTTTAATACCATGTCCCTACAGAATGGTGCAGGGAATGCAACAGCATTCGTAGTCACCACATTCGATGCACTTGGTCTTGGTGCCTGTGGCCTCGGAGGGCTTGATGATGGACTCAGCGATCGAGGTGGCGGCGCTTCCAGGACCGTTACGGTCATAGAGGCATTGAGAGGATCCGCAAGCCATTTTGGGTATTGTTCAAAGGTTGGCAGGAGAAAGCTTGAGGTGGGTCTACAGTAGGTTGTTTAGCTTATGTATGGACGACCTAAGTAACGCGTATTCAAGGCGTTGATACTTACTGACGTGTAGTTGGAGCGCAAGATGCTTAAGTAGTAGGTATCAGGAGAAGGGAGTTGGCAGGTTTGGAGTTTACAGTGAAACGAAGGTGTGATATGACTTGGAGCTTGGACCATGGAGAATACCTGCCGTGCTGTGCTGGCTGTCTTGCCCGTACGTACCTGCCACCCTATTTTTGGATACCTACTGTATCATGGACCTATGGATGAATGGGTGATATGATTGCGTCACCAACAAAGAGTCCTTGTCCTTGTTGTGGGGGTGGGTTTCAAGTTTCAACGTGTGCACCCTGGATTTAATCCGATTCCCCTTGGCAAAGATCGATCCTCCAAGCTATGGACTAACCTAAAGCTAAGCCTCGGCAGCTACCGTTCAGCCATTCTTAACCAAGCGTTGGGTCAATGACCAGGGCATTGTCAATCGATCGATTGAATCTGGAAATCTTCGTTCCGAATTATGCTAGATGCATTTCCTTCACATATGTGCATGGACTTTCTCAGCGATATATTTTGATGCGCGATCTTAAGTAAGATATATATGAATATCTATACGACCTTGGCAAGGCATACCGCAACATCGAGGATTAGGGTGATTCATTGGCAGGTACAGAGGCATAGGGTCATAAACAGCTCTCGTGGAGACAGGATTATATTTATCGAATCAGATACATATATTAAGTACCTCGCAACTTCAACATTTGGTTAAGTGTCTGTCTGGTTCAGTCTAGGGGGCATGGCCTAGCATAACCTTACAAGAGGTGTAACACGAACACCAACTCTACCAATTTTGTGCAAAAAATCCCTCGAGCTAGACAATTGTGAAAGCTCGTATCATGAAAGTAGTTTAGAGTCTTTGATCCAATATCACATGAATGGTTCACAGGTCCCGAGGTTGATGTCACAGACAACAATGTGACGATCCTCTGACAACAGGAGCAGGGGAGGAGATTTGTTTATAAGTCGACTATACTCTCATGATCAATAAATCTGCTTGTTCGCAACTGAACAGTGAAAAGGCCCTTTTTCTGGGAAAGAAACACGATTGCATCATGTCTACGAGAACTCAACCCCCAGCCGTTACCTCGCCGTCTCAAACTGAACAAGAGCAGGTCAGTACGAGAGCGATGAGAATGAACAGTATGCTAATCAAGTGGCTACCAGCGAAATATTGACCTCTGCAAGGAGTACATGCGCATTGCTTACTCTCCTACCGAGAACAAAGGCGCGTCATCAGTTCAGCATCTCTGTCATCCAGACAGCTGGTTCTGGGGACCCGCTACATTCCCCGGTTGCGAAACACCTATGGACTATGCCGACTCCCACTCGACGGTCATGGCTAGTGTAGCAGACCTGGAAATCATGAGCTTTGACCAGTCGTGGGCCAAAGAAGGGCATGTTCTGCTGCGATACACAGCCCAAGGCAGTCACTGCGGAGAGCCTTACAAGGGCATTGAGAAGACCGGCAAACACGCCCGGTGGTGTGCCGCAGCGATATTCGAAGTCGAGGATGGCAAGATTAGGAGCTTCACAAAGGACTGGGATCAGAAGACTATGCAGGTGAGTGAATTGGTTCATTTACTAAGTTGACAATGGCACTAATTTGTATGCAGATTCAGCTTGGCTGGGCGCCTGTACAGGAGAGTGAGGATCCAAGATGGAATGTCAAGGCATTGAGCAACCCCGAAGAAGCCAGGAAGCAAAAGAAATAGGGTCAAGTCAAGGATAACAGTTACATGAGCAACGCACCAGATCAGCTTCTATTTGCATCTAGGCTAATCGTGGATGGATGGGGGAAACTCTACTATCCATAAACTATCATGTACTTCAGAATATGATCTCAAACATCTCACTCTTCAGTACATACGACCAAAGGTAGTGGAAAATACGGGATCCCGTCCGCTCTCCCATAGTCAAGCCACTAACCGGCGGATTAGTAGTTGGGTCGGTGACGACCAGCGAATCCCCGCTGTTGTATGTTTTCTTCTTTCTTTTTTTTTTGGCTTTCTTTTTGGATTTATTTTTTCATCCCGTTTCTTTCCATATACTTTTGTGTTGTTCAAGACTGCAAACCTGTCGTGGGATCCGTTGCATTTGAGTCAATAGCGGAAGTTTGTGTTGACTGTAATCGAATCACATAGCCTTGTTTCATCACGAGTTAAAAAGTTTACATTGAGCCAACTTGGCGAAGAAAGTCTCTTTGCTACTTAGGTACGAACATGCAGTTAAGACGTAAAGAGAAACAGGGCCATAGCTTCCGCTTCTCTGGAGCATCGTGAATCCAAAAATCCTTCTCGTTCCATCCACGACGGTGAAATTGTGCCGACTAATCATATATAAGAAAAAAGAAGCTTGGAGACTTCTTAAAAGACTTTACCACCAGACTCCCTCACGCCTTTAACTGGTATCATTGAGTGATGTTATTCCTTTCGTTTCTCCTGTCAACATTATCATGATGCAACAGCTCCTCCATTCTTCTCGCTTGTCTCCCTCTCGAGCAGAATGCCAAGATGCTGGAGATCGTCACGCGCCTTAGGATCACGTTCCAGAACTCTTCGAACAACTTCCCACTCTTTACGTGCCATCTGATACGCTTGGGGGAGAATGAACTGCACAGTTGGCGCGTTGATCCAAGGCCCAAGCATTTCCTGAGCTGCAGTGATGCCCGCTTGTTGGGCCTGGTGCTTGTAGGCTTCTGACATTTTTGGGGGCACTGCTGATGGCGGGGGCGGTTTAGCATAGTTCGGCGGCTGCGGGATGGGTACAGGTGTTTGAGTTGCAGATTGCCACTGGGCTGGAGACGACTGCTGCGGAAACCCTCCTTGGGGTGCTTGAGGGGTCGCCGGCGAGAACGCGGGACCGGCCGATGCTGTGGAGTTGCTCCTCTGTGCGTGAGCTGCAGGGGTTGGTGAGCCTATGCCGCTGGCATCTTGCTGGGCAGCAGTTCCATCCTTGAGTTGCTTAAGCTGCTCAGGTTCGGTGTGATAGACAAACACAGCTAACAACATGGGCTCCTCGCGCACACGCGGAATCTTATTATCAACCAGGTTCAACATGAACTCAGGATAATTATCCTCCCCTGGTGGAACTGGCACGAGATAAGTATCTCGAACGTTGCCGATAGCTTTGTCTCCAATAACGCCGTAACGCTTCTTGTCAGTGAAGTATTTTAGAAGAGCAAGGAATTCAGGATGCGCAACTGGAGATACAGGTGTGAGGGCCACGACGATGATATCGGTTGATTTGCTGTAGCGAAGGCCGCAGAGGTATTCGATAGCAGCCTGCTCAGTGATTCGGCCAGCCACAGTCAACTTCTTGGGGATCAAATTCGACCATGGTCCAACTGAAGCGAAGTTGGCACCGCCAATGTATTTGGCCGTTGCTTGGAAATCAGCAATCGAACTCATGGCAAGAGAGCCACGCCAGACAACATCAGGATCTTGGGTCTCCTCTGTCGGTGAGTAAGGCGGCGACTCGTTTTCATCCTCAAGCATACGGTCCACATCAGGATCTACACCTGGACCATTGGCACCAGTTGCCAGAGCCGAAGGCCTGCGGTTCTGAGAAGTGGTCGGTGACTTAACACTCGAGAAGACCTTGGCAATGTCAAATTCGGCTTGACTTGGCGACCTTTGCTTGTCATCGTTTTGTTGTGGGTGTGAGGCCAGGTCGGCTTGGTCGCCAGCTGCAGGCTCCTTCTTAACAGTCTGAGAGTCTGTGCGGCGAGGTCCTGGCGGAAGGGGTACAGCAGAGTCGTTGACAAACGTTTCGTCATCCACAACCTCCTCGCCCTTGTGAGTTCTTCTGACACGCGGTCCTGTTTCGGAGGTATACAGAATGGATTGCTTCTCGGCCTTGGCCTTCATTTCAGCGGTCTGCTTTTGCATCTCTGATGAGGCAAGCTGCTCTGATGTCATGGTCGCCAACATAGTAGGAGACAAAGTCTTATACACAAGACCCTGGCACAACTCGGGGTTATTCTTCAGGTTGAAGCTCAATGACTTGATTTGCTGGTTGTACTCTTTCTGTCCCTTGGTCACTGGGTACGCATCGTATACACTGCGCTCGATCTGGAGGGCGAAGGTCTCTGACATGGACTCAACCGTACTGCCTTCCTCGAGTTGAAGGTCGTCATGCTTTTGCATCGATGCCAAGACATGACTCAAAGACTTACTCAGCGCTTTGGCAGGCCCTGTCCTGGAGCCAGACAAGTCTGCGATCGACGTGGCGAGATCATCTGGTGGTGTATATGACACAGGAACGGGTTCGGATCCGTTCTCCGACACGCGGCGAACCTTCGCCGACTAGATAGACAATTCGTCAGTACCAATGATTACAACTTAGTGAGATAGTAACATACCTTGCCGTCGGCATCATGGGAATCCTCTCGGTTCTTTCGCTTCGCACTCTTGATGTCCTTCTTGTCTTTCGTTGCGTCCGGTGCAGGGGACGCCTTGGCCTTGGACTTGTCCTCGTCCTTGGTCTCACTATGTCGCTTGCCCTTTCCTTTGCGTCCCCCACGTTTCTTCTTCTTGGACTCCTCCTCATGTGCTTTGCGTCGGGCTTCCCAAGGCTTCTCTCCCTTAGCCATGCCCTCGAGGAGCTCTTTGTGATCATCTGGCCGGCATTGTTCGCACCAGTAGTGCTCAGGAATTTCATCATCGAATGAGCTCACCCCTACGCAGACGTTATGTTGCCATGCGCCGCAGGTTTCGCAGGCGATCCAGGCTTCGCCAGAATCCTCGTCTTGTTCTGTAGCGCCGCAAACACAGCGGATCAGCTCATCTTCTTCCTCTTCCTCTTGTTCCTGCTGCTGTTCCTGTTCCTGTTCCTGCTCCTGCTCTTTAGCTTTCTTGGTTTTCTTGGTTTGTCGCTTCTTGGGCACAGTCGCAGGCTCAAGCTCGTCGAATGATTTGGTGTGTTGGCCTTTTGTGGCGCGTACCGATCGTCGGGGTTCTGCTTCGCCTGAGAAGTTTCCGTTAGCTGATGCTCTGCAACTCCTGGTGTGGCAATGACTGTCGCAAATTGGGGATGCCTTCTCTGCATCAAGCTGAGAGGGTGTGAAGGATTTGGCGACTCGTTCTCACTTACCGGACATGATTAACAGCTGTGGGAATACTCGCAGCGCGGGTTTGAGGATTGCGACGCGTGTCGATACCGAACGGCGTTGACCAGCAAGGTAGCGAGCGGTGTTGGAGAGATTTCTACTATTGCAACGAAGCGCAGGATGGTGTGCGCCCTTATACGGGCATTGAGGTAATTACGTGGGAGATAATTGAAAGTCACGACTATGTCAAGAACAGCTTCAGGTTCTTCCCAGCTGATCCACGCGCAGATGCTTCTCTGTCTTTTCGACCTCTATACGCCTTGGCGCAAAGAGATGCTCCAATAGTACCGGTACACAGGAATTTCAAGTGTACGCGAGTTGAATGAAAACTCGTTTGTTGTTGAGCCGACTGGAACGAACGTGAGGATGGCTTCAAGCCTGTCCAACGGCGTCACGAACTCAAACAAGGTTGCGCGACAACCTTGTGGTGATGTAAATCCAGTATCAGTAGGACGGGGCGGGTCGCGTGCCGAGCCTGGAGAGACGCGCGCACTTTAAAAGTCTAGTTCCCGGACGAAACCCAAACTATCGCACAGGAGAATAAAACAGCGATTTCACTTGGAGTTGGTTGGGAATAATGTCGTTCAAATGATCGCTCGGAATGATGATGATGCGAAAGAGAAGTGCTGCGATTCTGGAAGCTGGAGGGGGAAGGGAGCTATGCGGAGGAAGGTATGAAAACTTCGGCACTAGAAAGCTTTCGCCGGCCGCTCATGCCCTACAGTGGTTGAGGTGCAGGTGGCAGGGGACCAGGATAAACTCGCGCTTGTGACAAACAATTCAATTCGGGAAGTTGCTTGTCTTTGCGGGTCCCCCAGAACAAAGCTGTTTGATGCCTGATTGTGGCAAAACGTTTGCCTGAGAAATACGCCATGTTCTAGAGAATGCGAGCCAGACAAAGCTGGGATTAGTAATGTCGCGTCTTCAGCCTTGCAGATGACATTACAGTATGATTGGCTGCTAGAAAGAAGTTCGATCTGGCCTGAGGCAGAAACTTATAGCCTTCCCTTCAGCAGCTCAGCAGCAGAAAGCTAACGCGGCGCGGCGGCCTAGAGCTCCGTTACAGGTAACTCACTGGAACCTGGGCTGCACCGACGTAAACGAATCCACAGCCTCAATTCCAACAGCCAGATCCTCACATTCACAACGGCTCTTTGTCACTATTTTCTCGGGCTTCGTCAGAAACTCATTCTTTGTTAATACTATCAAATACGACGTCGTCAGGATTTCACTATGTCTCGCCGTTACGATTCCCGAGTGTGTTGGCCCTTGAAGCTCCATTACCTGGAAGCTCTCCCACCTGGGTACCTAGCTAATCGATATCCATAGACAACCATCTTCTCACCAGAGGGCCGTCTTTATCAGGTCGAATATGCCTTAGAAGCTATTTCACACGCAGGTACCGCCATTGGTATCTTGGCCAAGGATGGTATTGTCCTTGCCGCCGAGCGAAAGGTCACCTCGAAGCTGTTGGAGCAGGACACTTCCGCCGAGAAGCTCTACATTCTGAACGAGTGCGCATACCCTCCATGCTAATGCAACCCATATGTTGAACTGCCTAGCTAACATGTGACATCCGTATAGTAACATGATCTGTGCCGTTGCTGGAATGACTGCCGATGCCAACATCCTTATCAACTACGCCCGACAAGCTGCTCAGCGATACCTCCTCACCTACAACGAAGACATTCCTTGCGAACAGCTCGTTCGCCGCCTTTGTGACCTGAAGCAAGGCTATACCCAGCATGGTGGTCTACGTCCTTTTGGTGTTTCCTTCATCTATGCTGGCTGGGATCCTCGAAGACAATTCCAGCTCTACCTTAGCAACCCTTCCGGCAACTACGGTGGCTGGAAGGCTACAAGTGCGGGTGCCAACAATGCAAGCGCGCAGAGTCTGCTCAAGCAAGACTACAAGGAGGACTGCACTTTGAAGGAGGCTTGTGGTATGGCAGTCAAGGTTCTTAGCAAGACGATGGACTCGACCAAGCTGAGCAGCGAGAAGAGTACGTTTCGCCATAAGTTTGCTTGTAGTTACCCCGCTAATACCGTGATTTAGTTGAATTCGCGACAGTAGGACAGACCGAGGACGGCAAGATCTACCACCGCCTGTGGAGCGCTGATGAGATTACGGCGTTGTTGAAGGAGCACGACTTGGCAAAGAACGAGGAGACCGAGGAAAAGTAAGGAACAAGGCAATAGATTCTTGATAGATGGGGTGAAAGGAATGTGGGGCCACTCTTATCTGCCCCTGTACAATAATATCATGAAATGACCACACAACAAGACGAGACGTAAATCGACTCTTGACCTCACCAAAGTCTATGATTGTCGCTGAAGGATTTGATGATTCGATGAGAACCGCTATGCAATGCGGATGACGTTGAGGCATCTCGAACAAGCATGCAAACTATGCCTAACCCCAATATCAGCGTCGCGAACCTCTCAAATTGTCCATCTCGAATCCTACATCTGTCCCTCTTGCTGCCTCTTCGTCATCAGTGATGCGTTGCCAACCAGGTTGGGTGTCGACTCCAGGTCGCGGATAAGGCTCGTCGCACTTTTGGCTAGATAGTCGAGGCCAGTGGCGTCTGTAACTCCAGTATGCAATGCTCATGCCCAGAGCCGAGCCCACGCAGACATCGTACACATCGTGGCGGTAATCCTCGCACCGAGAAATTGCGATCAAGCCTGCTCCAACGAGTGGCAGAAGGCAGACCAAAGCCCGACTCAGATCACGGCCGCCAGCTGAGTAGCGGAAAACGTGGAGCTGGCCGGCAAGGAAGAGGCTGAGAAACCCCAAGCCTGCAAATGAGAATGACGAATGGCCAGAAGGAAATGACCGCCAGCCCTCTTGGAGAATATGGCCATCCTCTCTCGTGCACACATCGATGGTAACAAGGGTGTTGGCCTTTGTACCAACTGCGGGCTGGCAACGGTCCAGCAAGTCGGGGCGAGGTCGACCAACGGCGTTCTTGATGATGTCAGTGATGAAGGATGTGAGTACAATGGAGATGAGGAATGAGAGATAAGTGACTTCATGCTTGGCAGCCGGTGCCCTTGTGACTATGTTGAAGGCAATGAGAACTCCCAGCGGTATGAATAGGGCGTATACAAAGTTCATAACTGGTGATTTCGATTAGTTGTAGTCGAGGCGGTCGAGGCTCGACGCTTCAAAACGTACAGACAGGAACACGCTCCTGAACCGCAAAAGGATACGAGATCTGAAGATCGTTGACGAAGAACATGCGATGGAATGGGTTGATGAAGAGGACCGTCTATAAGTCTGTCAACGCGAGTCGTACTCCCATACGAGCTGTGTAGTACCGACCAGGATCCAGCCTGCTAGGAGAAAAAGGAAGCCGACGTAATCGGGAGCATGAGTTGTCTGCGAGGTGTGAGTCTTTATTTGGCGCGTGTCGATTTAGTTAGTGACCTGCCTTCCAATACCTCCGCAAGAACGAGATAGGCCCGCCAGAAGAGCCATAGTTATGAGCCGGTGCCATGATTGATGACGATGGTTAAGAACAAGTACGAAGGCCGGGATTGACAGAACATAAGCGGACCGCAAATACGTGCAAGACTGGAAGCTGTTGTCTTGTCGCAGTCGCAGTGGTATATGGAAGATTCGGTCTTCGCTCGTTACCTTATCTAATCATTAATGAAACGCTCAGAGAGTGTTCGGGAAAAGTTGACAGATTGTAGCTGCACGACGATGAGGTTGGATGTGTTGCCCAAAGCGGGAATGGCCCCTAATCTTGGAATTTCTGGGGCTATATTAATGAAGGCTCAGAACCAAACCATGGCATTGACACATTTTAGACAAGTACTGTAGCAAGCACAGTAAACATCACAGTAATGATCTCGTTTATTTCGGTTGTCAAATATGTATCACAATTTCCCCAAGAGGATGAGACGTTTCTGCAAAGACGTCCATCTCCGAGACGAGACAGTTTGGGTGAAAATGGTTATGAGTTTACATCATAAGTCTCCATATAAGCAACCCTAAATAAACCATCTATTATAAAAGATCCCTTTCCTCGTGCATAAACCAAGGTTGTTTTACTTGTCGCTGGAATAGGGATAGATAGTATTTTACTCAGGCAACAAGATGGATTATGAGTGCATGTCATGCAACAAACTAGAAGACACTTTGTATTTACTGACCAAAATTCATTCTGTCTGTCCTATGGTTCACAGCCAGCATACCTGTACCAAAACTCAGGTAAACACCACTATTGAAGTACCAACCTGTATAAGTTTATCAAGGCTAGACTTTTTGTTCAGAGCAACAAAGGCTCTACAGCAGGATTCTCAACCTGCCTGTAGTCAACTTGGCTGAACTGCAGGGTAGGTAGCCATGGTCCATTCCTCCTCCACTATTCGCTGGGTCCAAGCTCCTTCGGACTTCTCTTGGAGAATCATAACTTTTGCTATTGTTCTATCATCCAACTTTATTAACATAAACCAACCCTTGCGAGCAAAACTCGTACGCTTTCTACGATAGTCGCCCTCTCATCCTGAACATATCAAAATATCGATAGCTGCTCCTATACCACCCTCCTGAGCTCAAAACCTGATGTCATAGTTTGCGACGCGCGACGAACGAAATGCTCAAGTCGACGCATACACCCTCGGCAGCTGCCCTGGCGCCGCTACCTCCCGGATGGTCTGAGCATACAGCACCGACAGGTCATACATACTATTACAATGCCGAAACGAAAGAGTCAACATACAAGCGCCCAGGAGTTCAGCCTCCTCCGCAGCCTGCGCAAGCACCACCGCCTGTTTACCCTGCCTACGGCTCAATACCCTCTCTAGCTGACCCAAACGTCGCCAATGCCTATATGGCGCAATTCAATCGGGAACAGAACGGCCAAACACAGCATAACTCGCGAGGCGGGCATGGAGGTGGTCGCGGCGGCCATGAAGGCCGACCCCGTCCACAACCTGTGGACAAGCCAAGGAGGAAGGAGCCGATTCCAGGCTGTGAACCGTGGATTCTAGTTTACACAAAATACTCGAGACGATTTGTGTACAACCCTGTCAAGAATGCCAGCTACTGGCGCATACCAGAGAAGCTGATGCCCGCCATTTTGGAGCTTGACAAGGCACGACTAAGGAAGAAGGCAGCAGGTGGATTGGAAGAGGGAACGGAAGCCAAACAAGACGATAAAACAGGAGAGAAGGCGGAAGAGAACGCGGCAACACAAAAAGCAGATGCTCTCACGACTGGCCTGGACAACGACAGCGAATATGAAGAAGTTGAAGTGACAGACGACGAAGGTGAAGGCGAAGGAGAAGGAGATTACGGCGACGGGGAACACCCACCTAAGAGGCAACGGACTACAGACCCGGGAGTTGATGAAGACGCACCTCTGGAATTTACAGAAGCCGACTTTGCAGCACAACTACAGGCCATGGGAGATGACTACGGCCTCGAACCGGGCGACTATGACGATGGCAACGCGGAGGAATGGCCTGAAGGCGCCGAGGGAGTGCCCCTATCAGAGGAAGATGCCAAATACCTCTTCAAGGACCTTCTGAACGATTTCAACATTAACCCCTACAGTCCATGGGAGAAGCTTCTGGAGGAAGGCAGAATCATCGACGATCTGAGATACACAGCACTCAGCACCACGAAAGCACGCCGGGACTGTTGGGATGAGTGGACGCGCGAGAAGATTGCAGAGTTGAAGGAGCAACGAGCCAAGCAGGAAAAGCGGGATCCTCGTATTGCTTACATGGCATTCCTGCATGAAAAAGCAACCCCGAAGCTGTACTGGCCCGAGTTCAAGAGGAAGTACAAGAAGGAGGACGTCATGAAAGATCACAAGATCACGGACAAGGATCGCGAGAAGGCGTATCGAGAACACATTGGGCGGCTGAAAATGCCCCAATCTAAACTAAAGTCCGATCTGACAGCCCTGCTCAAGGCCCAGCCTGTGCATCTGCTTAACAATAGGTCGTTATCTACCGGCTTACCCGACCCGGTCCTCACCGACATTCGATATATATCCCTCGAGCCCAAGATCCGCGATCCCCTAATCGAGGCTTACGTGAGCAACCTACCTCCACCACCCGAGAACCTGGATGCGGCAAAGGACGACGAGGAACAGCGGAAGCTGCGCGATGCCCGTGAAAAACGCGAGAAGGCACTCGAAGATAGAAATCGCGTAGTGGAAGAGCAGAGAAGAAAACGAGAACGCGAGGTGGCGGCGAGTAAGGCCAGGTTGAGGGATGAGGAAAGAGAGATCGAAATGGCGATGAGAGTAGGCAAACAGGGTTTACAGAGTCAATTGGCCAGCATGAAGGATGTGGAAAAGGAGTCCTGAGGAAGAGAAAAACATCACTTGTCTATCTATCTAAACCATATCTAATCCTGGCGACCAATCATTGGAAATATCCAAGTGGCTATATTCGATTACAGTCCGTACATGAAAGTAAACTTCTTGTCTGCGTAGCGACGATCGTTGAGCCTCTCGCTCTCAATCTCTTCAGGTGTCATTGTGTTTAACATCGCCCTCTTGCGCTTATTGACTGCTGCAAGCATGAATCGGTACGACAGATATCCGACCAATGCGATAGCTAGAAAGCCCAACGTAACGTAGAACGGAAACTTGTAGTGAGGCTTATAACGTTGCCGATATAGCTGCGCACCGATCACGCCCCCGAGGTTGCCGAACCCATTAACACCGAGGACTAAAGCCCGTTTGCCAGGCTCAGGCGTGTTGCCACTGAGCCAGGCCATGGTGAGAGGAGCAGAAATGTATACGCCCGATAGTAGTACACAGAGCGAGATGTATTGCCCGGTACTCGAGGAGATCGTAACGGTAAGGATGAGGCCAATAATTCCGAGTAGTAAACCACCAAGGATATGATAACCTCGTTCCTTGTAATGATCAGAACTGAGGGCAAAGGCATAGAGGCCAAGGGCGCCGCAGACAAAAGGAGGTACTGTCATCTGGTACACAGTCAGTGAGCTTCGATTGGGATGTTTTTATAAACGCAACATACCAAGTTCGCAAGGATAGATTCGTATCCTAACCCCTGAACAACTAGAGGCAAGAAAACCGAAAAGGCACTGCTAGGGACACTAGCACAAACATTGAGCACTAAGACAGTCCAGAGCTTCCAGTCCTTAAGCGTCTCGACAAAATCTCTTTTGCTCAAGCGGTTCTTTTCTATCCCATCTTCGCTATACTCGTGTTCAACGTATTCGGCATTGTCTTGCTTCATTCGTTCGACAGCAAGCTCTCGCTCGTCCGGTCGAAGGAACCAGGCGGAACCTGGACCATTAGGTAGCCATAGCCAGGCGATAATGGCAAAGAAGCAAGTCAGTGCTCCTTCGATGAGGAAAAGGTACTGCCAGTTCTTGAGTCGGCCGCCGCGGAGATGGAAAATTCCGTATGCTTGGGAACGTCAATTTTGGCACTACCTAGAGTTGAGTTTGGAACCTACATATTGAGCCGGAGAAGGCGCCAGCAATTGCGTACTGCCCATAGAAAAGTGCAAGTCTGACGCAGAAATCATATCGTGGGTAGAAGAATGATAGGTAGGCTACGGCTGTAGGATAAAATCCCGCCTCGAAGGCACCAATAAGTAATCGCGTGGCAATGAGTGCCTCTGAGGTCAAGTCAGAAAGAGCCAATGTCATGGCATTAGTCAATTAGGTAGAGAAGGGCAACGTACTGCGTCCTCTAATAAAAGCTTGACCGATAGTAACTGCGCCCCAACCAAACTGTCGGGCGTTAGCCAGTTCGTGTCACGCTTAATCGTTGGTTGACTTGTAAACTTACCATCAGAAACGGAATCCAATGCCTAGCACCAATATAACGGCCAGCTGCAGCGGAGACAGGCTGTAGAACAACGAATGTAACAAAGAATAAAGACACAGCCTCATTTAGGTCGTCAGGCTCTGCCCCTATATCGGTGGTAAACCCTAGAATTGGTTAGACAACCAGCCCCGTCGACTGCGCACTACAAAGTGAAAGTGAAAAGGGCTGCCATACCTTGTGTTTCGGCATTGCCAACATTGCCGCGATCAAGGCCATTAAACAGGTACAGGAGAGATAGGAGGGGGAGAAGAGCGAAGTCTAGCTTCTGGTTCAATGCTCGACTTCTTTCCCTGGTTTGATCCATCGAAGAGGGAGCGACATGACTAGATCGTGTCTTGTTCGACTGCGTCGACTGGAAGACATTTTGATCGGCCATATTGGCGGCAGTAGTAGTCCGAATGGAGGGGAAACTATTGGCTTTTCTCATAAATCAAGAAAAAATGGGACAAATTTGTCGTAGTCTACTCTTTAGACTCCACGAGCCTTGTTTCGGCGTCCTCGTCTCATTCATATACACATCCGTTCGACAGGCAACACCAATCCGTATCAGCTCCTGGAAGATATGTCCCTAAAGAGATTCGATGATAACTTCGCCCAGAAGACTCAGGTCTAGGATCTCTTCCGGGGTTTCCTCCAATGAATCCCCTTCCTGGAGTTTTCCCAGTGGCCTGGTAAGCGTGAACCATGTGAAGGCCCGATCCGGGTGTCATCTTGTTTGTCACCATCCTGTGTAAATCAAGGTTTGTTCTCAACCTATCACGAAGTAAGAATCTGACAGCAGACCAGACGCTCGGGATTGAGGCTGACAAGAAAGTGCCTCGAATAGGCAGATGGTCAGCGCCACTGATGCAACCTTGATCGAGGTTGCCTGAGCCCCTCGACACCCACTGACCGCATGTTTAGCCTGCACATTCGGCATGTTGATAGTGACGAAGGGTTGTGTGAGGACCAAAGAGTAGCGGGCATGGAGCCAAGCAGGACCATCTTTGACTCATTACCAAGGAGCGGGACTCGTATAACGAGGCGCCGAGTGCCTCCACAATTGTGCGCAAAACAGGAAATCGATTATTACAATGCCATGATGACCAAATCATGTCGCTGATGATCTAAGTCGTGATGGCGTGTGGGCTGTGTCGCTAGGGCTGTAAGGCTGACATATACCCCAGAATCAGGGATCCCGCGTGCTGCTTACTGAGAACGTGCTGCTGCACCCTGGTACCTAGTCTTTACGCCTTGTCTTGCACAAGGGCTTATGGATGATTGAACGAGGCTTCTAGAAGATCACATCTAGACGATAATGTTGCCGAATCGAGAAGTCGACATTCGCAGAGTTCGTTAAACTAACACGACAGTCCTCCCCTGCCTGAAACAAATGTGCCCAATGAGACTCGCCGGTACTCCACTGGATGCTTAGGTTGAAGCCACCCGCTGCAACAGAATAATGGGCACGGAAGTCGAGATTGTGTTAAAAAGACTCGAAGCTCGGGGCGCACAACTGAGGAGGCAAATGTCAGACAGTCTCCACAGCTACATTGATTCCATCAAGTTTTCACATAATGAGCCTGAGCCTGAGCGTTTGTCAGACAACGTTCCAAGGCACCAAGAACACGAGAAAGGTTATATGCCGTTGCGATTGGCCGAAGGGGAAACATAAACAATGTAACTCTTCTCATTGTCGGGACTAAGCTCCATGCTCGGACTGGCTGACCCGGATTTGGTTCTCAAAGATTGGTAAAGTATTGGTCAGCTTTCTCTGCAGCTTCCTCGGCGTATCTCGATATTCCCACGGAATCGGTCACTCCGTCTTCAGTAATATAATGATCGATCAAATCGGATGGCACCCACTCGAAGTACACATTTTTGACATTGACTCGAGAGCGGGGGCCCCCAATGAGGACTGCGGAGAGATCCCCCCAAGCTTGCGTAACCTCTCGAGGGTCATTCTCCTCTTGACCTGGGGGCGAGAAGGGCAGCACTTTCTCTTTCTCAGAAAGAGCGACAATTTTTGCTTGAGGAGCAGCATATTTGGCTGTTAGGATGGCAGGTAATGAACCGACCTTGTTGCTAACCGCGGCTGTTCCGTCGATTAAATCCGCTCCAATTAGCACGATGTCAATACCACTCGCCGCAACACTGACACTTGCATCAGTGTAGATTGTCAGATCAAGCATCGCCTTGTTTTCGTTGGCAGAAGAAGCAATCGCTTGAGCCATCTTAACACCTTCGAAAAGTGGTCGAGATTCGAGCACGTGGACATGTACCGGTCGCGACGCCTTCCCAAGAATGTGAGCAATGGCCGAGGTAATAGTAGAGCTGGAAGAGAGCGTAAGGATTCTGAGCGGCTCGGCTCCTGAGAGATGTTGTTCTAGGAAAGCCTGGAACGATGCGCCAGTTCTGGAACTGGTAGTTTGTCGGTCCTGAGCATACTTCTCAAGGGCCCCAATGATATCGTCAACAAAGCTCTGGTCCAGCGAGCCGCTGGACGCGCGTTTACCCTCAATTATGTCCAAACTTGACAGAATACTGCTCAGGATCGACGCGCCCATACTTTCCCTTCCGTTCTTCCATAGATGCCAGCCAGCAAACCTCACGTTTCTCCACCACTTGTCTTGATCGGAGATGTCAATGTTGCTAATCACATGGATGTATGTGTCGAGAGCCTTTGAGGCGAGCTGGCGAGCTCCGCTCTCATGATCGTTCTGCAAAGCGATCAGGCCTTTGTCGAGGGTGTTTCCGGCCGTCTCACTCAGGTCAATATTGAACCACACCCTTCGAAAGCTCTCAAGGATGCGCGGGACCCCTTGGAAGCTATCCGAGTCGTTAATAGCATCTGGATCGAACCAGTCATAGCCTTCATGTTCCCAGTCTATTTTGATACCAGCCTCGCCTCGACCACCTTCAGTCTCTGATTTGAGGATGAACGCAAAAGGATTGACAGTCCATTCTCTTCCAATGGAGTCATCAACAAAGGAGAACGGTTTCCCTTTTCGATAGAGGCGTAAAGAATCCTTTGTAAGTGTCGTTTCTTCCTCAAGTTCTCGCCAGGCTGTGTCAAGTGGATCCAAGTCGGTTTCCTCTACACTGCCAGAAACACCCGCATATTTGTGCCTAGACAATAGTACCTAGGTAAGCACAAACCACAATTGTCTGACACATATAGGAGGGGTAAGGATTACTGATAGGTTCTTACGTTACTGCTCCGGCGGAAGAGAGCGACTTGTGGCTTTTGGGTTGTATCGTCAGACGGAAATTTGAAGATGAAGCATGTCGCGACAGCTCTGCGCTTGAGAGATGCCATTTACGGTAAGTATCTGCAAACCTTGGCAGTTAGCACTGGCAATGACGACTCGAACCTCGTATTGGGTTTTATCTGACAGACAAAGGAACTGAGGGAATAGCGAGATTACGAGTGAGACATTCCATTAATAGGTAGGTAGGTACGAAGCCGGCAAGAGTCACCCACTTCATCACATGACTCTCACACGTCACTTTCCTCTTGATTACAATGCTTGTTACACTACATCAGGAAGCAAGCGATAATTGACTTGCCAGGTGCATCCTTGTTCTGTTTTTACCTATTTTCACTTTTTCACACATCGTCTACTTGTTGATTTCCGCGTCCAGAATGAGTTTCGGGAGGTCCGCCACGATTACCTAGGTAGTTCCTGGAAATTGGAGAACGTACAATTGTCCTTGAGGCGCACAACCAAACCTAAAGAGTACTTACGGCAATATGCTGTGCAATGCTATTAGAACCAGCCTCCCAAATTTCTTCTGATTAAAAACGTTTTAGACGCCAAGTTTATTATGAATAGAATCGGGATTTATATGTCATATGCCCTACATCTAAATAAGGTATCCATTGTAAGACTGCCAATCAACATCGATCCACGACACCAGTTCATTATACAGCATATGACCTTGATCAACAAGAATTGGTTGCTGCAGTGCCTCTGATGTTAACTTATCCGGCCACGGTTGCCCCATATCTACTGTCGTCCGATTTGCGATGGGATCGTAGGTTGTCGAAGCTTGAGTCATATTGGCAGAGCGCGTCGCAGTGTTAATGTCAACAGGTATGGGAAGTCGTTGCACAAGAACGCGAAGATCTCTCAAAACTGTGGCACAATCTCGTCCGTAGTTACTACCCACACGGCTCTCATCCTCGAACCTCGCAATCACGAAGTCAAGATCGAGTGAACGAGCCTTTTCAGTTCTACTAGAAGGACACAGATCCTCGACCAGCTGTTGCAGCATCAATATGATCGCAGCATTAAAAATGAAATGAAGACCAGCTTGAAGTAGTTTTCGAGGGTGATTAACAAGCAAAATCTGACGTGCGAGCCGAATGTTGTGCTCTGCGGAGGCAATGCATCGCTTGAGGTGAGGAAGCTGTGGATGCGTCCTCAAAGAGCATTGACGAGAAACAAGCTTTTCTGCGAAAGACTTCTTGACTAAAGCAAAGAAGACTGGGCGTATAGTAAGTATGATGAGCTGCAAATCAAAGTGAGCTACAGAGTCAATTAGAGCTGGAGGATTCGATAAGATACCTGATTATAGTGCATGTGTAACAGGCAGGTGGCCGGGTCATCGCTTAGTCCATTACTTGAAAGTCGTAGTGTAGGTGGTAGATTCAGACTCCATCCATCAAGCATACTGATTTCCCCTTCGAGGCTTTTTACGGGTCTTGCGGCATCTTCTGACGGGGATATGCGATATGTGTTACAGACAATGTGAGTTGAAATTCGCGAAAGTTGGACGTGGGCTCTAAGACCATCGGCTGGGGGCATAGATCTGTTCGATAAGGTAAGCTAAAGCATTCACAAGAGTATGAGATATGCACATACGGGGCATCGCAAGGATCGTCTAAGCGGATAGCATCATCCATAATGGTTGGAGGTCTTCCCATCAGGCAGCTCAGATAGCGATCTAGCACATATAGCGTCCAGAAGACTCGCTTGCCGCTTTCATCAAGCCAGCCCCTATGAGAACCGTGCATAATGCTGATATGCATGGCGCTGCTCACACACATGTATGCGGCATCGCGACGATTCATCTCGATCAAGTAGAAGCCCATGAGTGTCAATGCTGCGACTTCATTTGGCGTAAAGCGCGTAATATCGAGCGGATTCCCTAAAAGCACACGGGCTCTGCTGTAGTAGTTCTCGCTGAGATGAGGGTCTATCGATATATCCTGAGGCGGCATGATTGAAGCCTGGGACACTACAGCAAATGCAGTCTGGTATAGAGCGAGAGGGCGACATTTAGTTAGCCGGACGATTGGTGGATCTCGTTCTAATGAAGGTATTGAAGGTGTCGTCGAGAGGTTTCCCCACCAGTAAATGCCGCCGCTTGGCCAATTGCCATTCCCGTCTTGGATGAAGTATCGTAGCTCTGATAACATAGAATCCATCTCTTGGTGGGAAGGGAACCATGTAGGGTCAACATCGCGATCATGCAAAGGACGAGAGTCGTAAGTTTGATAACGACCAAGACTTGACAAGAATGCACTACCATCAGAGCCCGGACGAAGATTCTGATAGGCAAGCGGTAGCACAGTGGTCATGAACTCTTTCAAGTAGTCGAGAAAGGTTGCACCACTCGTCTCGCCTAGGAAGCGCGCATGGCCGTCTGGGTCATGAAGCAGACGGCCTTCGGCCAGGCTCTCCTCTTCATCTTGTCTCTGCTGCGGAGTTGACAGAGAATGTGATAGTTGAGGAGGATGGTGTGATCGTGATAGCCCGAGGTTGAGCTCTTGAATCCGCGCATCTGAAAATTGAACTTGAGACTGAGATTGAGACTGAGGGATTTGCTGGAACTGTCGATGAACGCTGGGATATTGGAATTGAGGGAGTTCAGAAGGTCCCCTCACGATATGTGTATGGCTATCTATTGTTGGTGCCGTGTTGGCTGATGATACAACACCAGTGCCATCATGGCCAGGCCCAGAGACTGTCCAGCCAAGCAACTGGGATAGCTCTTGGCGACTGGCAGCATCAGTAACAGCATGGGAGATGGCTGAGGGCACAGTATCCCGAAGCACCCGCTCATAGAGTTCGACTTTGTGTTTTAGCTCTTGAAGCTCTGCGCGTGTAACAGAAACCTTTTCAACAGGAAGAGGATATACGCAGTCGCGTGACGAGGACTGGCATTGCCGGCACGGATGCTCACCAGAGCATCTGACTCTTCTCACGTTGCAAGCATTGCACCTTTAGACGAAAACATTCGTTAGACTAGACCAAGACGTGTTTGCTTTTCCCTAAGAGTTTGACAGCTGACTCAAGGCACTCCCGGGCATGTTCGGCGACATCTGAGTAGGTGGACAATTGGAGAGAACATATTGGATGAATCCATAGATAAGAGACAGATGGTGCGCGCATGGCGAGTGATTGATAGTTCCCATCGAGAATATACCATATATCAATAGCCATTCACCACTAAAAAGAACATGTACAAAATAGCTAATAACCGAAAAGATAACTCACGCTGTAGCGACACGCTTGCGGTGCTCTGGGGCAACCTTGTGTCTGCGGGGATTAACAGGAAGTCTTCGCGGAGCAGCAGCAAGATTAGCTGGAGCTGGAGCTGTAGATGTCACTGAAGCAGTAGCAGTAGACCGAGGTCCAGCATCAATTCCCGTTAGGCCAGACGCAGGTTCAGAGTCTTGTGGCCCGAGGGACTTCATGGCTTAGTCGTCGGGTCGGGTCGTGGGCTTGTTTTCCTTCCCAAGAGGAGACGGGAACAGAACATTCGTCGTATGCTTCCATTGACTGAGAACCAGTCAGCCCCTGTTCAGTTATGCTCAGTTGACTTGACTTTGTTGCTTTCCTACCTTAAAGAGCTAGGTAAGGATAGTTAGGGGCCAAGTACTAAGCTTACCTAGGTGATGTGGTGTCCCGTCCCCCACTCAGACTAGTCCAGGTCCCTCTCTGATCTTGTCCTGTCCTGTCCTGTTCTGTAACGCACAGAAAACAAGAGACTGAACTTCCTTTTCGCTGGTGGGGGAAATTGGGGAGACAAAGTCGGAATGGGGATAGGTCAATCAATTATGGAGAACTCACATCACCAAGCCAAGATCGAGAGGGAGAGAAGAGAAAAAATATGATGAGAAATAAAATAAAAAACATCAACCAGAAATGGGTCGTTTCGCTTGCGGCACGGTCAAGATAACCCTGCCTTGCCTTGCCTCCACTACTTCTGACTGTTCTCTCCGTTCTATTCACGGTAAAGAAAGCATTCATCGTGGCACATCTTCATTTCATATTCCTAGCAAAAGCCTGACCGGCTTATCCGTAATAACTTAATTACTGTAGATCTTGCTGTATTTGTTATCGACGACACACGGCTGACTTGGCACATGGTTTGGAGAGTCTGATTTGACAGGGTAAAACTGAACCGAGGCCCGTGTGGAATAAGACGGATAACGTCGTTTGACAGGGGATTGCAACCTTGTCAGCTTTACAATGTCATTGTCTGGGATGTAAAATGCTCTGCTTACTCAAGCAATGTCTTAATATTTCCTGCATGAACCTCGATATGGCAATTCGTTGAGCGTTGGTTGTTCAAACGTGATGCTGAAGTTAGGCCTCTTTGGGCGTGCAATAACTTCCTACCCTTGCTTTTGGTCAAATGTTTGTCGATTTCCGCGCAGTTTCTTTACATTAGCTCATCGTGAAAGGCTGCCTTTTGACGATTGGTCGACGTATGCAGCATGATAAGTAAAGGACGTCCGGCCCGTCTTCGCATCGCTTGTAGACAAAGTCAGGTTCCTATAAGTACGTACATTGGAAAGTAAGCAACCGGGAATCCATGGTCGTCGTCCCGGAAGAGGTATAATGGCTCAACAACGAATGACGCCAGCAAGACCTCGGGGTCGACCAAATTTGATCTCTGTAAGATCTCTATGAAAGCATTTCAAGTCATGCGCCGCCTGCACAACCTCTCCTTTGCCTGCCCAACGATGTCATGGTCGGTCGGCATATTCTCGTCGGTACTGCCAATTTCAGAGACTGATCCGTTTGGTGTAGCGGAGCTACTGCGCTTACTGGACGGTAACGACACTCAGTGCAGGGGAAGCCAAGACTATGAAGTCATGTTGGGTGTTGCAAGTATATAACGACGATATGCATCTTGCTGTAAACTGGTAATGTTGAGATATTTTACATGCACAGATATGACCTTGTCATAGGACAAGGTATTCCGTAAATATGGATGTTGGATGGAAGAGCCATGAATGGATATTTCTTAATGCAACCATGTGGTTCTAATAATATATATACAACACCAAAAAAACCAAATCCACCTTTTTGTTCGCACCACTTTTAAATGATGACAATATTGACAACAAATAGATATAAAAAAAAGGATATAAAAAAAGACTCAAACCGGAGAACTTCTGCTTCGAGTTCAGCCGACCATTTTCGCTGCCCATGCTAACCCATTACATTCTCGAGTAAACATTCCATTCATTCGTGTTGTCGTAACCATTTATTGCTTGAAAATAGACTGGACAATTTCGCCCGAACGCGTGCTCAGGACAGAGAGAAGTGTATCACTCAGCTATTGAAAAAATTCCGTTAGTATGGATGGACCAGTAATTAGATAGAAAATGGTAAACCACTTACTCCGTGAGTGCCCTCACAGCAGCCCTGCAGCCAGACACCAGAGTCGTCCGCAACGGTGCCAGACGAGAACCTGACCCGGTAATCTCTTCCCACAGCCAACTTGCGCTCGCCGTCTTGTGTCTCAACGTTCCAGCCGTTGACTCCCTTGGGAGACTCGTTACGCCCCGACACCGTCTTAGGAAGCATCGTCCAGGCGTCCTTGAGCATGTCGATGTGAGCGCTTCGCTTATACCCAGTAGCGGCGACAATCAAGTCAACATCAAAAGTCTCCTGGTCAACGAAGCCATCGAGGGGACCATCGTGGACACGCTGAACCTTGATTTCAAGAGCATCACCCTTGGTGTCGACGCTGGCAATCTCGCGCCCGGAAAGGATTCGGTGAGGCCACTGGGTCTCATCGTCACTAATCTCGCGCTTCTGGTCGTACATCTTCTCGAAAAGGTGCTCAATGAGCTCCAGACGGACGACACCGTAGTTAGTGGCGCGAGCCTCGGTCAGCAGAGTCTCGCGGGCCTTGACAGATCGCGGCCACAGGTTGTCAATGTACTCGGGGTTGAAGATGGAGTTGACACTGTACGTTGCCATCAGCAAATTATTCAGCTGTAAACACGTGTGAGTAGGAGACTTACAATGGAGAGTCATCACTGGGACGAAGGAACTCCTGGCGCATGATGAGATAGGTCTTGGAGTTGGGGTACAGATTCTGGACATTGTTGAAGATCTCGGCGGCACTCTGGCCAGCACCTATAACAGCAACTCTGTAGGGGGCGTTCTGCTTGGAGAGGATCTGGGGGGCGTAGTTGGCGAATTGGGAAGAGTGCAGAACACGAGGGTGCTTTGCGGGGAGGCTTTTGGGGAGCGAGGGTTGGCCACCAGCGGCAACAAGAACGTGTCGGCTGCGGAAAGACTGAATCTGGCCAGTCTTGCCATTGCGAGCTTGAACGGTAAAGGTCTTGACGGCACCAGCCTCCTTGCTCTCGGGCGAGATGGATAGAACCTCGTTGTTGTAGTTGACCACGTGATCAAACCAGGAAGAGCACCAGCGAAGGTAGTCCTCGTACTCAGTGCGGGCAGGCAGGAAAGTGCCCAGGTTGGTGAAGTCAACTAGACGGCCCTGGCTGTGGAGGTAGTTGAGGAAAGTAAACTCAGATCGTGGGTTACGGAGAGTGGCCATATCCTTGATGAAGGAGATTTGCATCTTGGCTCCAGGTAGCAGCATGCCGGCGTGCCACGCGAATTTGGGCTGCTTCTCGAGGAAGAGCACCTTGGGAGCTGTCCCGTCCGGTCGAAGCTTTCTGCCCTCGGCGATGGCATCGTGCATAGCAACGGCCACAGCCAGAGAAGCGGGGCCGAAACCGGCACAGATAAGATCGAACTCCGAGTCTGCAGGAGCCGTCTCAAGATAAGGTGATCTCTCTTTGTGGACGCGACGTCCATGGCGGACAGCGGAAGGAGCATCGTTGCTGTCGCTGTGGCCATTCATGTGGCCGTTGATGTGACCGTTGCTGATACCGTTTGTGCCGTTGGAGTAGCCGTTGGGATGTCCGTTGGTACTGTTGGAGACTGGAGCATCCGAGCTAGAGAAAGACACCTCGCTGTGGGGACTCATGATGGCTCGATTTCGTCTTGATGGGGTATATAACAAACGATGAGGCTAACACAATGTGTGTCTATGGGCTGAAATCCTCAGGTCGTGACGTGTGATAGTCGACAGAAGTTCCACCAAGTAGATAGGCAACTTGAGATATAAAATGCCCTTTCGATTATCCAGATAGATTCCAATCAATTCGGACAAAGAATATCAAGCGGCTTTTATATAGAAACAGAAAGCTAGAAGGAAGCCTTCGATGTTGGTGTGGGGATATAGAATGGATAAGTGTGACACAATCAGGATCTAACTCTGACGATAAATGGTAAAGAGCTTTATGTAATCCGAAGCTATTCCACCAAGGTCTTGAAGGGGGAAAAGCGAAGCTTCTTTATTGATGATAGAAAGAATGGAGGAACGGGATAGTTCCGAGAGATGGGGGGAGATATGGGCATTTTGTAGTTTTAGAGTAGACGGGGGATGCCACAGGATGGGATTTGATCTACAGGCAGCCTATTGATTCGGTCCCATTCTCTCATTCGGGACCAAACTGGAACTAGATGATGGACCCTCAAGAGGAGGAAAAAGAAGCACAAAAGCAAGAAAGTACCAGTCTACATAGAGCACAGCTCACGGCAAACCTCGTCTCCCTTGAGCTGGAGGTACATTTCATTACACGACAGGAACACTCTGAGCAGAGGTACATGGAGGAGGCGGAGTCTAACAGTCCAAGTTCCCCATGGCTAATACAACCTTGTCAAGCTTGTACGTGCACTGCACTGTACGTAGACTCGGGGAGGTACGTTTACGATGGAACCATGATACATGAAAACTATCCATGATGGAGACACTACGTACAGTAGGTACCTAAAAGGACGCAGCTAGCCCACTGTAGTAGAGTGAGAGAATAGAATTGTACCTACTTAGGCTCTCAGTGCCGGGCTATCCTGGACCGAGTCAACGGAGTTGCGGTCGCCAAGCAAAGGATTGGACGACAACGGCAGAAAGGAAGCCGGGTCAGGCCAGAAAGCAGAATGAATGACTTACCGTACCTAGAGAGAATAGAAATGGTGACGGAATTCATTCAGTCAACGTCAGTTTTTAGAAGCTCGTGAAACCACGCCTAATGCAAGCCCCCAAAAGCCAAAGCCCAGGCCCTGCTTGGTAGCGCGCAGCCCAGTTTAGTGCTCTAAAGGAAACAAGGGTGGGATCGGGAATTGGTGGGCCGGGGGGCGTGTCCGGAGAACAAACACCACCAACCTTTTCGAGTTTTAGCTCCATTGGAGGGGTTCTGCGTCTGCATGCAAGACTTTCTCTGGCGGCTTTCACTGTATCTCTTTGCTAGGTATGTACCTATTTCGACCGTCTTATTGCTTTTCCAAGCTGATCTCCCATCTTGCAGTTCTTCCGTGTTGTGGGAGAATGCATGCATTGCTCATCCGAGGACAATGCACCTACCAAAGCTGGCGGCTTGAAGCTCTGGTTAAAAGCAATCAGTAGCAGTGGTCGAATATCACACACATAGACGGGAAGTATTCTTCAAACAGCCTGATCAGAGCTTGATGGCTTCCTTCAAGCCTTCTTGTCGCCACGGCAGCTATCATGTCGGCACGATCCATCCAAATGACGGGTTAGGCCGACCGTCAGGCTGCAAGAGAATGCAAATGGAAGGAAAATGTCGCGCAGTCACAGTCAACCAATGTCTCTGATGCAGCGGCTCATCCACGTCCATGGCCGCGGCGTACCTCGTGGACCCTCCTCGTGGGACCTAATCGACGCCGTGAAGTCCCGTAGCGCGAGGGTGAGGGTGAGCTTTCAGTCCACCTGCAAGCACCATCATTCCCGCACAGCATCCATCACTATACTGGGATGCGGGTCCGACAGTCAGTCTCACAACGCCAACTCAACCTGTCGCGAGCTCCGGCTGGAGGCACTCAAGACTCTTCAGGGACGTGTGGCGGCTAGGCTAGGTCTTAGGTTTGGCACTCGACGCTTAACGAGGTAGTAATAGGCACCAAATGGCTAGAATATCGGGGATTGGGCAAGTATCAACTCAGTCAACAAGATGCGCCTCGTGAGGGCGATCGCCTTGACAAGAGCTGGTAGATCTGGTTAAGGTTTGGAAGGTGATGATCTCAGACAAATACCCATCGCCTAACTATGAACGAGTACCATATAGACTTGATATGTAAGACGCCTTTCGTGCATGGCGATCTATGTATGTTGACATCTTCAAGCAAAGAGTGGGTGTTGTATCGTGCAACCTACCCTACTTCTAAACATACCAGGCCCGGTATAGGTCAATCCCACCCATAAAGAAGAAGCGAAAACCTCGGTGCTCTTCGGGTCATGTCTTCACTCGAACGCTTGACGCTTGACGATGCTTCTTTCTGGTCTCTTCTACCCGTTTCGCCTATGGAAAGCGGAGTGTTAATGGTCGGTCGGAGGGAGTGGTATTTTTTTTCGACTGGTCTGCAGAGCTAATCAAGGATCCCCGGTAAACAAGCGTGAATTTGGACGAAAGTGATGCGACACCGGTGATGATGATCTTTGGGAAAAGGATCAGATAAGATTGACATGGCAAAACGTCGAGGGATGGCCTTGGCGAACTCTCTCTAGGTCTGGCCACTCCCGGACAAGGGGTCTTAGTGCCGGAGGCATTCAGAACAGAGAAAGGAAACTAGCTAACAGGGTCAAGTTACTGGCTGCTGTGCTGTGCTGTGCTGTACTGGACCGATGCAGACCCTGAAGACGCTACGTATTATTGTTCCGTGGGATCGCGAGCGTGGGAGCGGAAGTGGGCATGGCGTGGCGTGGCAATGGGCCTGAACCCAGACGTTTTGCCCGATGACGGCTTTCTGCAGCCCCCCGCATACTTTTAGTTCTGTATGAGGCTTCACACCGGTCGATACGACGCAACGTCAATCCTTGAAACGAGAAAGAAGAGGAAAAATCTGACAAGAAAAGAGGGCGGCGAAGGACGGCTTCGACGGCATACATGGACGCCAAAGTAGCCGATCACTTGAGTCTTTGCAATGTCGTTCGAGGGAAATGAGGGGCCAGTCCCGCTGAGGAGGGTTGTGAATGTCTTGTTGATTGGAGAATCGACGGCTTGGAGCGGATTCTGAAGACTAATAAACTCCAGTGTGGAGATGAGGGAATTATCTGATGATCTGATAAACCGGATCTGATAAGATCTAATTAGCCAAGTCACAGTAGCGCTGCACACCAGTCTCAACTTGACTGGCTCCCGATTCCCAGGGGTCCGTCATTTTGCTACCCAGGTGCTAGCCCCTGGTGCATGGGCTAAGTAAGCCCCTTGCAAGCGGTCGGATTGGATTGCTACGTTTTTACGCTTTAAGGACAGGTACCGATCAAACCAGACGATGCAGGAGGGGACGAGGGCTGGGATTCTTGAGAGAAAAATTTTCTGTTCTCGTGAAATGAAAGGATCCTCCCTGTTGAGTTAAGAGCTGGTAGGCCCTTGACTCGAAGTAAGTTTAGCACCTCAGCCGCAATTCGCCGTTGATTGATAAGATCCACGTCTCAGTACATACCTACCTATGGATGTAGAGCTGGACTTGCAGCTACGTACTGTTTACGATCGAACGTAATTAGTCTAGCGGACGGCGGTTTTGCAGAAACTTTCCCACTCATTGATTGATTAGATTGTAAATCTCTGTCAAGACATTCAGAGACCGATAACGGTGCACCAAGCGTCATGTCAGCAGGGATGTTGTCCCCTCCACATGTCTCGGTGCATTCATTGTGTTGCAGTGAAAAAAAACTATCAAATTATGCATAAGACATGCAGTGATGGGACGACACAACTCTGGGAATACCCGTGGCATGGCACGATGCAATCGGTGAAACCGTAAGATGTTTCCTAAGGTATACACTAGGTAACCTGACATCTGATGAAGGTACCTTCCTACTGTCTTCAATATTTTGGACCCTGACTTTTGGGACATGCTTCATCCCGCATTGTGTACTAGAACTTTTGCATCTCACCAACATTCCGACAATAAACGGTCGATTGGTTCGTCTACCAAACAATCTTCTGGCTCCAATGTACCTATACTTGGGTAGATACTTATTCTTTCTTGATCCTGTGCCCGAAGATCAAAGTAGTACATACAGTAGCTAGCCCCCATCAGGGACGCCGGCATTAAGTCGATGCAAAGCCGTAAGCCACAATCAGGGACCAAATTTGCTTCGGGTTCTGTCGCCGCCATGCAGATGAGAGGCGAAGTATGGGTTACAGGAAACAGACATTGCATAGACAAAAGTAAGACGGTCTGCTTCAGCTTCCCGAAGTCCGGACATGAATACGATTTGCACTTTCCCTGAAACGTGATTAAAATCATTTGGGAGTGCGAAATTCTCGGTCAAATTGCCTCCGTTGGACAGGGCAGTGAGGAATTATGTAGGGTTTGCGCAAAGTCTTGGCCGTCTTGGCAAGACGTTTCAGACAATACGTACGTCATTTGGGAACTTTCGAAACATTCTACCACCAAAGTCTCGGATATCTTAACGGCCTTCTAGAAGTTGTCAGTCACAAAGGGAGCAGAGCATTGACATGGAGAAATGCTATTATTTTTAGGAGAGCCTTTGCTGGTTGGCAAGATTCGTGCCATCGATGCCGGAGTAATCGCAGTACAGTACATCTCGGAGAACTTTCGACATGACTGACGTGGGTACCATGCAAGAATGCTTGTCTGAAGGTGCATGGATTAGGTTATCTGATTAGATCAAGTTGAAGATCAGCAAACTGCCTACTGCACGACGAAAATGCTTTGACCAGCGCCTGCACTAGCGAGTTTGTACAATTCCAACAGCAGCACAGCCCCTCAAACGTATAAAGCAAAGAGTCCATACAGCTGTCGAAAACGAAATAGTGATTATATCCTTTGCAACTCATCAAACTCATTTGAGGGGTTTGTGGGTGAGAGCCGCTGATATCTGAGACTGACAACAGGGTAGGTAGGGCAGCAGCAACTGGAAAGAAGATTGACCATGCAAAGAACGAATGCACCTTCCGAGCTCAGACTTTCGACGTATAGGAAGGTACATCACACCCCCCTTCCTCTTCCCCACCTGCACCTTGCATCATCCACAGCCCAACTAACTTAGGCCAGGTCACAATTTCTATCATCGTCACTCATCACCCCTTCATCGTGGCCTTCAATATTGTCCATCATCCTGAACCCTGGACTCTGCATTGCTTGCACCGCCATCGACGAATCTGCATGTGATGAGTCTACCGTTGCTTTCAGCTCCAATCCAGCCGCTGACGCCGCACAATTTGGCCTAACCGCTCCTTAACCTCGTCGCCCTTGCACCAGCCACGGAACAACTGTCCAGCTATTCTCTTCTCCATAATCAATTGCAAAGCCCGTTTTCTTCGCTTGGGTAGTGCTGCTACCTCACCATCCATTGCGCTACAGTTACGAACCGCATCTCTCGGGCATACGAGACTGCGCCGACCGAGTATGGGTCCTACAATGGATGAGCCTGGGGTTTGCCCTTATCCTTGAATAATGTCTTTGGCCTTCGACTCTATTATCACTTTGAGGCATTAACACTTTGATGCTTGAGGTATGGCTTCAACCCTCTCCGTTGTCGTTTCGAATATTGCTCCATATTGCCTATCTCTTCATCAATCATCACAACCTCGTTCATCCAACGAGCAGCGCGTCATCACCCGGACGCTTCTTATTCCGTAGATAAGGTAAGGTAGACGAGCATGAGTAGTCGCGTCGACACGGCCCGGAATCATCCAATACACTCATTATCCTCTGTATAGTAGCCTCTTGCTCGAATTTCCCTTCTCACCTTTTTTTTTTTTTTTTTGTATTAGCAACACCCTGTCCCATGGGCAATCCCGTGCATTCACCAGCATTATTTCACTGTCACACTTTCTTACTCAATGTCATCCCACGCATAATCCCTATCCCCACTTCACCTTTCCACCCGCTTTGGCATTCATTATATAACTCAATTCATTCTGATCATCGCCCTCTACGATTCCGGCTCTATATGGACTTAAAATCGCCGAAACATCGGCAAGGTTGTTGTGGGTGATGGTCCGTGTCTGTTATAGTATAGCATCGGACATATTCCAATTTGCGCACCTGTTAAAGACACGCACTGGCCAAACAGACGAGACGTTACAAGCGAAAGGTACATTATTTGTCAAAATGGGGCTGCTCTTCATCTCGGGGCGACCCGTTGAGGATCCTTCACCTGCATGACCGGAAGTAACTTCAATATCGGTCAGCAAGTCCATCAAGTGTTGAGACGGTCAAGTGCCATCGCTTGCTCTACAAACAGTGTTGCTCTTCTATGCTATCTACCTTCAACCCTACAATTGCCTTTACCTTGTTTGCCGCCATAAGCCTCTTTACCCATGGGTTTTCCAGGCACCCTGTGTGTCCTTGGTACTGAACCCTCCACTGAGCCTCTTGATGCGCCAAGAGGGACCAGCCTTTCCTTTGTCGGGGTTGGCTCGTCGATCTAAAGCCCAGTGTGATCAACCAAGCTACCCAATACGGAATCATGAATTTTCACAAGCCCATCATATTCGACCCAGCGGATGATGGGAAAATCGCTCTTGGTGACTTGGTCTGCACTGTTATGCTCAGACTCTAGACATATTTGGATGAGCTGATGAAACCAGTGTTCGAGTGAGCTCGTCACTTTTGGAGGCCAAGTACCTAGAGAGGAAACCAAGTCGTGACGCAATGCATTGAGTGGCTCCTCTGCTCATTTGACACCAAGGGGCAATCGGCTTGTCAATGAAAGAATCACCATCCCACGCACCCACGCCGTATGCTGGAACGGTACTCCCAACCGCAAAAAGATCCACCTTACAAGCACCCAAAACACAAGTCCAGGTATCTCGGCTCACACCACTTCAGTTCGACTGCCCAAACGCAACGCTACGCCAAAGACTTCACGTCAGCGTCTTGACTTTTAACTCACCTGGATCTGGTACATGCCATGCCTGCCCCTCCTTTCAACTTGTCATGACTGCTAACCATGCACATGCAGAACACTATTATAGCCAGGTTTTGCTTGTCCCTGCCACTCTCGCGACTCGATGAGTAATTACTCAACGCTGACAGGCTGAATTATACTATCATCCACACGCCCCCCTCAACTAAACAACTGCATTGTATTACATCCCACGCCTCGAGCTTTTCTTGAGCGAATCATCGCGACGCTGATTATAATACGGCTTGCACACGTTCGCTGCAACGCCGTCTCAGTTCGCAGCTTCCGCGTTTTACACCCCAGTTGACGCCCACTCATCCCGAGTCTTGGGCTCCGCGTGGTCGTTAAGTGATCAAAACAGCCTGATGTTAGTCTACCCTATTTTCGCTAATAATAGTTGACCTTGATTTATGCACCGGGAGGAGGCTTCTGGCCATGGACATTATTCCCTTAAAGAACCATAAGTTCTACTGCATACACACACCTCCAGTATTACCGCTACAATCGCCGGCATTGTTAATTATCACTGGCGTTGTTTGTTGATTGAAGCCACCCTCCATCACTACCAGTACTACTAGCACTTTCGTCTCTGTTGCCAGTCGTCACCATCAATTTAGCCAAGTTTCTTTTCAGTCTACCAACAAGCCTGAAGGTTGACTGAAGCTACCATGGAGCTCAACGGGCTCTCGATCATCAACGCCCAGGCGTCAAGGCAGCCCGGACCAAACCTTCTACACCAATTGGTTAAGCCTTCCAATCAATGTGTTGCCTTGGATTACATGGGAAATAACCAGCGTGTAACTCTCACCTATTTTCAGCTGCATGAAGCTGCACAAATCCTCGCCAGTCGCATTACCAAAACTCAGGGCAGTGCACGACAAGGACAGTTTGTCGTTCCCGTCCTGGTCCAACAGTCTCCCTCGCTCTATATCTCCCTTCTAGCCATCCTGAAAGCCGGGGGTGCTTTCTGTCCTTTGAACGTTGATGCACCACCAGAACGAGTGAAATTCATTCTTGGCGATGTAGCCGCAACAGTGGTGCTAGTATCAAAAGAGCTCGTCTCCGCGATACCTCAAGATATCAGTGCAACTGTAATCATAGTTGACGAGGACGAAAACGAAAGCAATACCACTCAAAATCTCTTGGCTAAAGTTAACTTTCGAGTTGCTGAACCGCAAGACCTGGCCTATGTCATGTACACATCTGGATCGACAGGAACGCCCAAAGGTGTGGGAATCTCGCATGATGCTGCGGCGCAAGCTCTTGTTGCACACGATAAGCACATTCCATCATTCTCGCGTTTTCTGCAGTTCGCAGCACCAACGTTCGATGTTTCTGTTTTTGAAATATTCTTCCCATTTTTTCGAGGAGCAACACTAGTCAGCGTTCGAAGAATCGAGATGCTGGACGATCTTCCTGGGGTGCTGCGTGTCATGGAGGTAGATGCTTGCGAGCTCACACCAACGGTTGCGGGAAGCCTGTTGCGCAAAAGAGCGAATGCGCCGAACCTCAAGGTGTTGTTGACTATTGGCGAAATGCTCAACGCACCGGTCGTCGAAGAGTTTGGAGGTGACGCGGACAGACCAAGCATGCTTTGGGCCATGTACGGTCCAACTGAAGCAACCATTCATTGGTAAGTTGTACTATTTCGGCCAATTTCCAAGGCTAACAAGTTTCAAGTACTCTTCAAACGGCGTTCTCTTCTGACTTTTCAACGGGAAACATTGGTGTGCCCCTCGACACAGTCTCATGCTTTATCATTGAAATCTCCGAGTCAGATAGCGAGCAATCTGAAATAAGAATTCTTCCACAGGGAGAAGTCGGGGAGCTAGCAGTGGGTGGATACCAATTAGCAACTGGCTATATCAACCGACCTGACCAAACAAATTCGGTCTTCATTGATTCAGAGTTTGGCCGCATCTATCGTACAGGCGACAAAGCCCGGTTACTTCCAAATGGGAAACTTGAATGCTTCGGTCGCATATCAGACGGGCAAGTGAAGCTTCGAGGACAGCGCTTGGAGCTAGGAGAAGTGGAACAAGCTGTTCTTCGAACGTCAGGATGCCATAGCGCTGTGGCAGCTGTAGTGAGATCCATATTGGTCGTGTTCTGCGCTGTTGATGCAGGAGTCACTGAAGATGCTATTATGAAGCACTGTGGAGATTGGTTGCCGCAGTATATGGTTCCTGGAGAAGTGGTTTTGATGTCTGAATTTCCCAGACTACCCAGCGGCAAGGTCGACAGAAAGAGACTCAGGACAGAGTACGAGGAACGCAAGGCAGCTATGTCGGAAGACACTGCGGGCGCGGAATCTCTGGATCAGTTCGACTCAGAACTTTTGGCAGTCGTGTCTCGTGCCATGAATTTCAAAGTCACCAAGTCTACGACTCTCGCCACAGTGGGAATGGATTCTCTAAAGGCAATCAAGCTTGCCTCTAGCCTTCGAAATGCAGGACACGGCATAGAATCAACTGATCTACTCACAACAAGAACTGTAAACGATATTGCTTTTATTGCTCGAAGGAACATGCAAAATCAAGTTGTCAGCTGCCGTTCAGCCTCTACAGATCTGTCTCTAGATTTCAGCCAGGTTTTGCAGCACAACGCCACCGTAGCCGAATTGAGTGGCTTGATTGAAGATGTGGTACCATGTACACCGTTGCAAACGGCTATGTTGGCCGAAACGTCTCACAACCCAACCGCTTATTGCAACCAGATCGAACTCAGAATCCCCCTAAGTTATTCTGTCGACCAGATATCCGAATCATTTGAACAGTTGACGCAGAGAAACGCAATTCTGCGCTCAGGGTTTACAACAGTAGATGGCAGATTTGTTACGCTTATTTATAAGGAACTTCGACCCGAGCAAATCAAAGTTGTTGATCAGATTCAAAGTGACCTCTCACTTTCATCGCCCCAAGAGTTCTGTTCCCCTATGACACTTCAGATTCAACGAGATTCATCAAAAGAAAAGTCCCGCGTACTTTTACAGATACATCACTCACTATACGATGGCTGGTCCATGGATGTTCTGCTTGCTGATTGGTCCAAGTTACTCTTGCAAGAACCAGTATCAGAACATCCGTCATTTCGGGAAGTTGTCAACTTTTATCATTGTCAGGAAATTGCCGATGCTGCACGAGTATTTTGGACCGAGCACCTCGCTGGATGGAAGCAAGCACCGTTACCCAAGTTGCGCGATAAGCTGGCTCACTCACATGAAGTCCTGTCATTCCGAAGACCCATATCACTTCCTCGGAGCAGGGTGAATGATGAAGCCCAGAAGAATGGCTTCAGCCCTCAAGTCTTGTTCCAGGCATCACTGGCTCTGCTGTGGTCGTGTATCACCGGAGTACGGGACATCACAATCGGTTCAGTGACGTCTGGAAGAACTATCTCGGTGACAGACGTTGAGCAGGTCATTGGACCCTGCATTGCTTCATTACCTGTCAGGGTAGACCTTGACAGAATTTCCGTCTGCCTCGACCTACTTAAGAGCCTGCACTCCACTAACAGGAAGATTATGCAACATTGTACAGTTTCTCTGTCAGAGATCAAGAAATTGGCAGGCTCACAGCCTGGAGAGAATCTGTACGACGTACTTTTTATTTACCAAGAGTCACTCTCCAGTACTGAACGAGCACGCAATATAGTAAAAGAAGCCAGCCACCTTGACCGCTTGGAAACACCCATCTTGTTTGAAGTCGAGCCAACACAAGATGGATTCACGTTGCAAGTCACGTACCACGAAGCAATCTTATTACCAAACACAGTTCAGCACATAGCTGACCAGTTTGAGGCTTTGGCCCTTTCAATTTTGGAAGGACCTGATCACGATGTCAAATCTCTTGTGAGAGAAATAAGATGCAGCCCATCTGTCGACAACATCGATGCAGCCCCCCCACAAGAAGTTCCCGACCTGGCCCGACTCTTCGAAGATGTAGTTCGCAAATGTCCAGATGCGGATGCCCTACTTTTTGCCTTCTCTCTTGGAGCTGCAGACCAAACCAATTGGTCGTTCCAAGAATTGAACAGTCGCGCAAATCAGATCGCGCACTATTTGCAAAGCTTTGGTATCGGAGTCGGTCATGTGGTGGCTATTGTCATGGAAAAGTCACCTACTCTGTATGCATCGATTTTGGCTATCCTCAAGTGCGGGTGTGGATACCTGCCACTTCTCCCTTCAACACCTCTTGCCCGCACTCGCGAGATCTTAGCACAGGCCGAGATTAAGTACTGCTTAGTCGACAATGCGACATGCGACCAATTGCCATCAACGTCGGGTCTGTCAATGATCACTATTGATACTGGCTTGCTCAATGGCTGGTCCACGACCAACTTAATGACCGAAGTTGATGGGACTCGACTTGCATACGTGATTTATACGTCGGGCACTACTGGAACTCCGAAAGGTGTCGCCATCCAGCAACATAGCATCGTCGCGAACGTTGCGCACCTCAAGGCAACATATCCGAAGCCTTCCAGCTCGCAAGGACGGCTTCTTCAAGCATGCTCTCAAGCATTCGATGTTTCGGTTTTCGAAATATTCTACACGTGGTATGCGGGCATGTGTTTATGCGCAGGTACCAACGACACAATTTTGGAGGACATCGAACGTTCGATACGTGACCTTGAAATCACGCACCTCAGTATGACACCGACTGTGGCTACCCTTGTTAGCCCTTCGAATGTTCCGAGTGTGCAGTTTCTTGTGACTGCTGGTGAGCCCATGACACAGGCTGTGCACAAGAAATGGTTTCGCCAGCTGTGGCAGGGCTACGGGCCTTCTGAAACCACAAATATCTGCACAGTCAAGAAGATGTCTGCAGATGACCATATCGAGCACCTAGGACATGTGTTCCCCAATACCTCCATTGCAGTCCTTTTTCCAGAATCTCTTAACACCGTGCCCCTCACTTGGGTTGGGGAGTTTTGCTTTGGTGGTGCGCAGGTTGCTCAAGGCTACCTCAACATGCCGGAGCTCACAGCGCAAAGTTTTATTCAACACCCCCAGTATGGGAGACTGTACAGATCTGGAGATATGGGCCGCATGCTTCCTGATGGATCCTTGGTAATTCTAGGTCGTATTGACGATCAAGTAAAGTTGAGAGGACAGCGAATCGAGATAGGCGAAATCAACAGCACAGTCACCATGGCTGGATTCGCATCCTCAGCTGCTACCCTTTTAGTCCAACGCGAGGAAAGCTCAAATATGCAGTTGGCGCTCTTTTTTGTTCCACAGCACGGTCCTCCTGAGTTTCGTGTGCTTGAGGTCAACACTGAAACCCAACGTCCTCTGATTGCGCACCTGCAATCCCACTTGCCTGGATACATGGTGCCATCCTACCTTGTTCCAATCTCTTCGATGCCAATGACAACGAGCGGAAAGGTAGATAAACGACGCTTACAAGCTTGTTTCGACACACTTGACCGGCATTATCTTGAGAAAGTCTCGAGGTCGTCGGACGATGCCTCAGACGACGGTGACTGGAGTCAAATGGACTTGAAGGTCGCGGAAGCTATCAAACAGTCTACGGCAGCATCTGCGGACGACTTCGGCCGATGGACGCCCTTCGCGCTCCTGGGAGTAGACTCCATCTCCGCGATTGATCTTGCTCACGTCCTCAGTTCAAAAACAGGACTTCGAGTTGCAGTGTCCGACATTCTTCATAATCCAACAATTGCACAATTAACGAGATATCTGGAAGGAAAGACTCCGCACCAAGCGACAGTACCTCTTGGCACTCTGGAGAACTTCTTCACTACCGACTTCATCGCATCAATGGGGGAACTCTTCATTCGAGACTCAAAAACCATCAAGGAGGTCTTACCATGCACACCCTTACAAGAAGCTATGCTTTCTCGCGGTCAGCGAGGTTACTATAACAGAGTCCTCTTACGACTGAAGGCAGAATCTAGGGCAATCCGATCATACTGGGAAACGATGGCCAGGAGGCATGATATCTTCCGGACCTGTTTTGCTACAACGACAGACTCTAAACATGCCATCGCTCAAATTGTCCTCCAAGATTGGGAAATTCCCTGGAGAACATTCGATATTAGCGAACCTTCTTTTGATGGGGCAATTGAAGAACATCTAAAGTCTTTGCCTGACCCAGTCGATTCCAGAACTCCACCGGTATCTCTGGCTCTCTTAAGATATCGAGGATCAGAGTTTCTGTCATTTATCTGCCACCACGCGCTCTATGATGGTGTGGCGATGGAACGGCTTCTGAAAGAAGTGGAAGCGCTGGCTGTTAATGAGAAACTACCACCTCCAGTGTCTTACAAAGAATTCCTGAGCATTTCGACCAATCTACCGAACGACACGGAGGAGTTTTGGCAGCAGCACTTTCGAGAGTATAGTGTATCATCAGTCTTCCCTCAATCAAGTTCGAGCGGGATTGATCAGAGCACATGCGCCACGTCTCTAGATATGCCCCTGACCGATCTACAGGGACGGCTGCGTGACCTTGGTACGACTCTTCTGTCAGTTTGCCAAGTAAGTTGGGCTACTGTTCTCGCAATGGTCTATCGACAGTCAGATGTGTGTTTCGGAAACGTAATGAGCGGCCGCACGCTGGATATTGATGGCCTAGACAGGCTTGTGGCGCCTTGTTTCAACACTATCCCTATCCGAGTTGACTTGTCGGCAAAGTCGAGCAATATCGACATGGTAAAGCACTTACAAAAGCTGAACGCAGAGCTACTCACGTACCAATTCACTCCTCTACGGCTCATACAGCGTAGCATCAGCCGTACCGGTAAACACATCTTTGACACGTTGTTGCTGTTACAAAAGCCGTTACAAGACATCAACCAGAATGTTTGGACACTCGAGGGAGATTCCGGAGATATGGACATCCCTCTCGTATGCGAGGTAGTTCCTTGCCCTGGACTGAACTCTATTGTTATAAACCTTCATCGGGATATGAGCATCGTGACCGAAGAAGTTGCCACGGCCATGGCTGATGTGTTCAAGATTATACTCAACACTATTCTGGCGGCCCCCCATTCAAGTCCAATGAGGTCGGTAGACCTCCCCGACAATTTGCGTTCGATACTACAGCAGCTGGAACCCCGACACGAAAAGAAAGAAGACCCAACACCAATGGTTGACAATAAAGAAGAATGGAGTGAAGTTGAACTGAAAGTTCGTCAGGTTCTGTCCAAACTGTCAGGAATCAGCGTCGAGCAGATTCGGCGGCGTACGACTATCTTTCAACTGGGCCTGGACAGTATCAACGCAGTTCAAGTGGCTTCGATTCTACGCCAGCGCGGATTTGTTGTTTCCGCGTCCGATGTGATTGAGTGTCCGAGTTGCTCCAAGATCGCCGCCAAGCTACTAGAAAATCGGTCAAAAACAGGGTGTGAGGATGTGAAGGGATATGACCTGGGCAGATTCGCACTCCAGGTCCACTCAGACGTCGTTGGCCATTTATCCAGTGCGGTGCCCATTGAGGCAATTCTTCCCTGCACACCTGTCCAGTCCGCCATGCTGGCGTCATTCATACAGTCTGGGGGTGATCACTACCTGAATGCAATGGAATACGTTGTTACCGATGAGGTGCCGCCTGAAAACCTTGAGAAAGCTTGGCAATCACTTCATGAGCGACACCCTATGCTGAGGACTGGTTTTGTACCACTCCAACACCGTGATTCCTCATTTGCCATGGTCAGATACGCACCAGGCTCATTACCAATGCCCTTGATTGTTTCTGAACCTGATGACGATAACGCATATGACCTATTGCAGTTGAAAACGAACACGAGCAAAAGCATTCTTTCTACGCTGCATCAGCCTCCTTGGATAGTGATTTTGGTCCAGGGTCCTCAAGAAACCTCGATGAAACTCATTATCCACCATGCACTTTACGATGCGCCTGCACTTCAGATAATTCTTGATGATCTTTCTCGACTCATCAAGAGCGAACAACTAGCGCCGGTCTCTCGAGTCGAGCCTGCAGTGTCTGCGATTCTCGGTAACTCACTGAACGATCAGGGGTCGGAGAAGGCATTCTGGGAAGCTAAAGCAAGCAGCGCTGTTGTCAATAAGTTCCCGTTGATGACCCCACTGCGAATTGAAAAGCGATGCATGTTGTCTGACACAACTGTGTCAACCTTGACATTTACGAAGCTCAAGCATGCCACTCAAACCTCAAATGTGACTGTCCAAGCAGTTATCCAAGCGGCTTGGACACGAGTGCTGGCTTCTTATCTAGGGGAGAACTCGGTAGTCTTTGGCATCGTACTGTCCGGGAGAACCACAGATGAGACGAGAGATGTTGCGTTCCCTTGTCTTAACACCGTTCCTGTTGTGGCTAGCAATGTCCCATCCAATGCCGAACTAGTCAGTTACATGATGGACTATAACCAGCACCTTCACAAACATCAGTGTTCGCCACTCGGAAAAGTCCAGAAATGGCTGGGACATCCAGCTGGCCCCGTATTTGACACTCTTATTGCTTATCAGAAGATGCCGGATACCAAATCTTCCTCGTTGCCTTGGAAGCTGGTTAGGGATGAGGCAAGTGTTGAGTACTCGGTCTCATTGGAGATCGAACCCACAAAAGACGACGAAGTTCGCCTGTGTATGACCTACGCTGACGATGTTCTTCCTCGCGAGCAAGCACAGCTTTTGATGAAACAATTCGACGCTTCACTGAGCCACATCACCTCTAATACTCTCGCTACTGAAGACGATGCTTTCCATCATTCCTCGGACTTGTACTCTGTACTACCACCATTATACCCAGTTCTTGATGCTCCTGTGCAGTTCTTGCACCAATTTGTCGAGCTAGGAGCAATTACCCACCCAAACAAACTTGCCCTTGAATTTGTCTCGGCGTTCGATGGGAACAAATGCCTCAGCCAAAGATGGGACTACCGCCAGCTCAACATCATGGGAAATAGGGTGGCCAACTTGCTTCAGGAAAAGCTCACTCCTGGCAGCATTGTTGCAGTCCACTTTGAGAAATGTCCCGAGGCGTACTTTTCCATTCTCGGGATTCTGAAAGCTGGCTGTTCCTTCGTTGCCCTTGATCCTTCTGCACCAAAAGCTCGAAAACAGTTCATCATTGAAGATTCGAAGGCGCCCTGTCTTCTTACAAGGCGTCTGGAAGATCTCGACTTCGAGGCCGGGACGGCTATTTTGGAAGTTGAGATCGAAGCTCTGGATGCGTTGGAAGAAGAGGAACTTGTTTTTCGGCCGACAATTTCCCCTTCCGACACATGCTATTGCCTTTATACGTCTGGCACCACAGGCACGCCCAAGGGTTGTGAGATTACTCATGACAATGCTGTGCAAGCAATGATGGCTTTCCAAGAGCTTTTCAAGGACCATTGGGATGATGAGTCACGCTGGCTCCAATTCGCGGCTCTGCATTTTGATGTTTCTGTCCTTGAGCAGTATTGGACCTGGTCTGTAGGTATAGCTGTTGTTGCTGCTCCCAAAGACCTCATTTTGGACGACTTGACAGCATCCATCAACAAGCTTGGAATTACGCATATTGATCTAACACCGAGCCTGGCGCGGCTGACACACCCCGACGAGGTTCCCAGCCTTTGCCGTGGTGTCTTTATCACTGGCGGCGAACAGCTCAAACAAGAAATTCTCGATGTTTGGGGACCGAAAGCCGTTATCTACAATGCATATGGCCCGACAGAAGCCACAATTGGTGTTACTATGTTCCAACGTGTGCCCATCAATGGCCGGCCCAGTAACATTGGAAAGCAGTTCCCTAATGTTGGTTCATTCGTGTTCAAACAACACACAAACACGCCTGTTTTGCGTGGCGGCGTTGGTGAGCTTTGTGTATCTGGTAGGCTGGTTGGCAAAGGCTATCTTAACCGACCCAAACTCACTCAAGAGCGGTTCCCTACACCTGAGGAGTTTGGTGAAAGAGTTTACAGAACTGGAGATCTCGTCCGCCTCTTACATGATGGCTGCTTCGACTTCATCGGTCGCGCCGACGACCAAGTCAAGCTGCGAGGTCAACGACTCGAGATTGCCGAGATCAACCACGTTATTCGCACTGATGTTACAAAGGTCCACGATGCTGCGACGATCGTAGCTCGGCATGGAACTAGTGGCAAGGATGTGTTGGTGACATTCGTTGTTGGCGAGCACTCGGTAAGAGGGCCGCCGCTTGAAGTCATGCATGATCAAGAGGGCCTGGTTGCAAAAGCTAAAGAAGCCTGCCGTGCCAAGCTCCCAGGATATATGGTGCCGACATATATCCTCTGTCTTCCATACATCCCGCTTTCTTCCAATAATAAGGCTGAAATCAAGGATCTGAAGAGGCTTTTTAGCGAACTTGCTCCCGAAAAGCTCATGGAGCTCTCAGATGCGACAACAGCCCCTGTTTCAATGGAAGCCCAAAACATATTGTTTATGTTATACGATGCTATTGCGCAGTTCAGCAACATCAACAAGAATGATCTCGCACCAACAACAAGCATATTTGATATTGGAGTCGATTCAATAACGGCACTCAGACTGGCATCGCTCCTCAAATCTAGAGGCTTTCAAGCAGCATCTCCTGCCGTGTTGCTCAAAAACCCCGTCATTGGCGATCTTGCCAACTGCCTTGCCAAGGCTGCCTCGACTCGTCGACAAAGGTTTGTTAGTGAAGCCAAACAATCTATCCAGGCATACGCCCACCGACATCGTGGTTTAGTCTGTCAGAGCCTCAACCTTGCACTGGCAGATATTGAATACATTGCACCATGCTCGCCGCTACAACAGGGAATCATTTCGCGCTCCATTACCAGCAACAAGCCTGGTGCCTACTTTAATACCTTCAGGCTGAAACTTCATCAGACGACATCTACAGTCAAAGTCCAAAAGGCGTGGGAGGACTTGGTATCATCAGAGAGCATTCTTAGAACTGCCTTTGTACCTACTGCAGACGGCTTCTTGCAAGTTGCCGTACGAAATCCTCCATTCCCCTGGGTATCGCGTACTTTCGGTTCAGAAGACCCAGTCGGAAAGTATCTTTCAGAGCAAAAAGAGCACTGGATACAGCGGAACGAGTCTTTGATCAAGCAGCCCTTATTGTTGAGTTATGTTGAAACACCTACCACGAGGTCGCTTACTGTTCACATTTTCCATGCACTTTATGATGGAAACAGCTTTGATCTCATGATGAATAGTGTAACTGCAAATTACGCAGATATCGCTGTATCTCCCGCGCCTTCCTTCTTCGAAGCTCTTACGTTTGGTCCTTTGACAAAACATGATAGCTGTAGAAGTTTCTGGGAGAGACATCTGGAGGGCTGGATCCCCTCTTCGGTCACAATGTATGAGAGTAGCGAATCCGAACCAATCGCCGTTGCTAAGCGTGAGATACCCGTCTCGAGTCTAGAGGCAATTCGATCTTCGCAGAACGTTACACTCCAGGCAGTGGTAATGGCGCTTTGGACTTCTGTCTTGCAGAACTTTATTCAGAGGCAAATCACCATTGGTGTTGTTGTGTCAGGGAGAGCAATTGATCTTCCCGGGGTTGAGAATACTATTGGCCCCCTCTTCAATACTGTCCCTTTCTACCGACAAGCTGTTCGGCAAGAAAATTGGAAGTCTCTTGTCCGCCGATGCCACGACTTCAATGCTTCGGTTCTCGACTTTCAACATGTCCCCTTGAAAAATATTCAAAAGTGGTGCTCAAACGGCAAGGCCCTTTTTGACAACCTCTTCACCTACCAAATTGAAGCGACCAACAGGATCAATGAGAACAAGGTTCCTTTCGAGGTCGAGGATAACCAAGGAATTCCCGACTACCCTCTTGCTCTCGAAGCTGTGTATACACAAGAAGGCAAACTTCGTCTTACTCTTATCGCACACCAAGTTCCCCAGTCTACCTTGAACGAGCTTCTCATCGACATTGAGCGTTTCGCGAATACAGCGGCAAACTCACCAGAGGCTGAGGTACCTATTCCGGAAGTCACAACCACGTCTATCGACGATGCTCGCAGTAAACCTGCTGCAAAGAACCCTCAGAGTAACTTTGAATGGACGCCAGAAGCTGAGGCCATCCAAAGCGCGATCGCTCTCATGGCCGATATTAACCCCAACGATATTACACAAGATCTCCCTATTCTGGAACTCGGCCTTGATAGCATTGATGTAATCAAACTTGCAACGAAGCTCAAAAGGAAGAGCATCGACCTAGCACCTTCAACGATTATGCGTCAACAGACAATTGCCAAGATGATTACTGAGTTGACCAACATTACCGACGACTTGCCACATTCCGCAACAGATGACACCCTAGCGCATACCAAAGATATGTTGCGTAACTATCTTGTGGTTTCAGGGTTGGACACGAACAACGTGGAATCTGTGTTGCCGCCCACTCATCTCCAGGAGTCAATGATTGCTGGAATGATCCAATCTGGCTTTGAATCCTATTTTAACCATGATGTCCTACGGGTATCTGGCCATGTTGATACTGCCGATCTCATCAAAGCTTGGAAGCAACTCATACATCAGACACCAATCTTAAGGACAAGCTTTGTCCAGGTGGAGAGTCGGAATTTTGACATGACATATTGCCAAGTCGTATCAAAATCCCTCGATGTCGACTTTGAGGTTGTGAGAGTGCGCAACCTTGACGAATTGCGCGAAATTACCGAAAATGCAAAGGTCGTGGCTAGGAGGGGGCGAGGAGAGAAGCAGCTCTTCCAACTGAAGCTTGTGGAAATGGACCAACATAGATACGTGGTTATTTCCATAGCTCACGCTCTCTATGACGGATGGTCTTTGAGCTTGCTCTTCCAAGATCTCCAGGCATTATGGGAAGGAAAGTCCATCACTCGGCCTTCCGTAGAGCCATTCATTGCTAGGGTGCTCGAATCTACAACTCTCAAGGCTCAGGAATTTTGGATGCAGTACTTAGAAGACGCTTCGCCGTCAATAATTCCCACGAAAGCCCTGCTTGCTACAGGGGAGCACAAGATTCAACATTTTGAGTCTGTATCTCACGTCAGCCTATGGGATATTGAAGCTGCCTGTAAAAGGCTATCCGTTAGTCTGCAGGTATTTTGCCAAGCCTGCTGGGCTGTCACTCTGGCACGACAGGTCAAGAACACAGACGTGACGTTCGGCATCGTTCTGTCTGGCAGAGACTTTGATGGGGCTGATAACCTGGTGTTTCCAACAATGAACACGGTTGCCCTGCGGTGTATACTGCATGGCTCGGTATCGGAATTCCTGCGGTACCTGGAAGAGAACATGAACGACATTCGGGACTTCCAGCATTACCCTCTCCGTAAAGCTCGATCAGCTGCGAAGATTGGCGGACAAGACTTGTTCAATACCTTGTTCATAGTCCAAAAATCACCGGTTCCAAGCGACCCAACAGACCATCCTCTTCTAACTTCGGTTGAAGGGTCATCATCCACTGAGTATCCTCTCTGCTTAGAAGCCGAAGCCGTTCCGGGGTCGCTAGTGTGGAGGCTCGCACTTCAACCCCAGTATAGCTGGGACGGGGGTCCTCGAAGTCTGTTCGAGACGCTAGACAGTGTCATGAGCTTTCTGGTGAAACCGAACGCCCCCGAGGTTCTGTCCTTCGGCGAGAGTGGCGTATCGATCTGCGGTACTCCTCCAGTTGCTCTGTCAGAGAGTGAAACTTTTGAAAACGTTGACAATATTCCATCAACCGATAACAGGATTGGATGGACTCCGACCGAAAACGGGATCCGGGACGTTCTCCACCAAGTCTCCGGTATTCCAGTTTCCTCTATCAAGCTTTCAGACAACCTTTATCACCTTGGGCTTGACTCAATCAGCGCCATTAAGGTATCATCACTTTTGCGAACAGCAAGCATTGACCTACGACCACAAGAGCTTGTCAAATCGTCGAGCATATCAGAGATGGCCCGAAAGGTTAAGCCGAAGCAAGAGAAGCCTCTGCAAACATGGGAGATCGCTGAAGACTGGGTACCTCCCGCCGACATGGATATAAGCAAGCTACTCATCGACAATGGCATAAGAGACGATGATGTAGAAGTCCTTCCCGCCTTGCCCATGCAAGTGTACATGTTGTCTGCTTGGCAGAAATCTAATGGGTCTGTCTTCTTCCCCGAATTCCCCTGTCGGATTAAGACCTTGGCTAGCTCGAGAGAAATCGACCAAGCTTGGGGTAAGCTTGTATCGGAAACACCAATTCTACGAACGTGCTTCATTGCCACGAAGTCTTTGACCATTCCCTTCATACAGGTTGTTATTAACGGTCTTGAGGTTCCCCTCTCAGGGTCGCACCCAGGAAAACAGAAAGACCGTCTCGCTCGGCCATTGATTGCAGCGGATATTGAACAAGAGAGCCAGGACACATGGCTCTTGCGTCTCAAATTACACCATGCCTTGTATGACGGAGTCAGTCTTCCGGCTCTATTGCAACGACTCTCTGAATTACTGAACGGTGCTACCGCTATTGAAAATATGGGCCTCTCTTCATGGAAGCAGTTTGCGATACGCCCAACCGCGGATCCAGCTCGTATAGCAAGGCGAGACTTTTGGACAGCGTATCTCAAGGGTGCCCCTCCCAATCCTATTGTCATAAACTCGGGAGTAGACGTCAAGATGCGAACCTCTCACTTTGATAAATCAGCAATTCCAGACATCAATCGCGTCCAAGGCCTTGCTGCCCAGTCTGGCATTTCCTTTCAGTCTCTGTTTCTCGCCGCTTATGCTAGGGCACTAGCCACTCAAGACAATGTTTCTGAAGTTGTGTTTGGCATATATCTTGCCAATCGAGCGGTCAGCGAGAGCCTTCCACAAATCTATCCCACCCTTAATCTCATTCCTCTGAGGGTCATCTCGCCTGGCGATCGGTCCACGGTGGCTGTTGCTCTCGACATTCAAAGGGACATTCACCATATCACATCGGACGGTCGAGTAGAGGTCGGTCTTTGGGAGATCAAACAATGGACAGGAATTGGAATAACATCATTTGTGAATTTCTTGAGCCTCCCCAACGACAATAGCTCAGCTGAGGAATCCGTCAAAACTTTGCCTCAACAGGATATAGATATTGCCGTCAGTGACTGCGTACCTGGCCGTTTCCAACTATCTCTCCAAGAAAACATTGTTAGGGATGATATTCCGGTAAGTGGCCCTGCGTTTGTATGCAACTAGCCTCACAAATACTAACATGCGCTGCTGTAGATGGCTATCGATATTGAAGCTTCGATTGATGGCGAGAATCTAGGCATCGGTGTTTTTGGCTCTCGACAACAGATCTCTCACGATGAGGCCGTGACCTTGGTTGCTAGAATCGCAAAAGCATTGAATGGGAATCTTGGGTAAATATTTTAGAGAGACGCGGCAGGTTTTTGTTTCGTATATGGCGTTCAGGAATCTAGACTAGAATTGGTGTTTCTGTAGATAGATGGTGAACACGAATTGTTTTTGTATATCAATGACAACGATTTCCGTCTAACATGAATCTCCGTGCTAACTCCGTAACTCCTTATAATGCTTCCTGTAGATTTCGTGGGTGGAGTTCAAAGACATATGCTAAATATCTCAACACGACCGGCCTGCTATCTCAATTCCAAAACAAAAGGCCAAACAAAGACAGATGCACCGAGGCAACGTGGCTGAAGACTAATAACTCGTAATGAAAGTCATTACTTGTTTACACAGAATATCCCAGCATTGATCTTTCGGGGAAAAGGATAATGTTGGCTAACCGCACAACCTCCGCTTCAGCTCGAGAAATTGATGATGTACTCATGGAAGTCTTTGTATCGATATCGATGTCCATCTCAGAATTTTCATCACGCTTGGATTTTGACTTATCGGGAGGTGGTGTGCCGGCACGAGTGCCAGCGACTTCCCACGGAGCAAGGCCCATAGCCTGTAACGACGACGGCCCCCCGACCTCGGCAATTTCTTTCTCGCCGGGTCGAGTCTCGGCATCTTCTTCGACAACACCCCTGCCGGTGGAGTCAAAATCCGGCCCGGGATGACCTCTTTGGAATGCCTTTCTCTGTCGCGCCAGATAAAGTGCGTTTGTTTGAGTGAGCGGGGCCGCCGGGATGTACACCAGCATGCTCACCTCGCTCTTACTACCACTGGGTGTTTTGAGACCATAATTATTGCTAGAAAGATAATACGGGAGATCAGGGTGCCAGAATATGTAGTCGCCAGGCTGTAGAGTCGGTAGTGTAATCATGCTGTTTCTTAGATGCAGGTGAGGATGCCAAGTTTCTGTGATTCTCTGTGCGTGTCCAGGAACTGCTCCATGAATAATGGAGTCAGGCTCAGTTTGCAACTTCCAGTTATCAGGAGCTAGGTATGCCTCCCATTCTGGTCCAGATCGATTTTCTGGCGGTGGGTTCTTGGTTGTGAAGAATGGTCGAAGCAGGTAGTAAGCTGTTGCAAGCTTAGGTGAAGGCAAGAGACGCACCATTCCAGGCTCGACGGTAGAGAGGGCTAAAATCCCTTGGAACATACGGAAGATAGTACAAGCACCATAACCGTTGTAAAGGTCAGTCGTTACAGAGGTTCGGCTAGTACATTTCCACGGGTCGTAATCTTCCCATTTGCCATGGAAGATGTGGTTATATGTGCCGGCGTGCTGGTAGCCATCGGGTTCCCAGCGCTCAAGGGACCCGTTATCGACCTGGGCAGTAATTCCTGCGGATGACTGCAAAGCCTGTATCCAATCATTGGCTGATTGAGGTGGTTCGAGGGGCGGAACGTTGAGACTGTTGGATTCATTCTCGCTATTTCCATGCACACGTATACGATCGACGTAGGTGATGGGGAGTCGCGTGACAAGTTGGTCATCAGGGCTGGTCTCCCAGAGGCCCATCATGAAGCGTTGTGCGCTCAAAACATTAGGATGCGCTCTCGAACGGACTTGGGCGGGGGTCCAAAAAAAGTCGAAGCAGGCGGGATCATGCTGTTGCAATGCTTTCGCTTTTATGTGGCGTTTGCTGTCGAGATAATCGACAGTCTCGCGGACTGCAGTATCGGTATCTGCTCTGGGGACAACCTTGCGAACGACTCCAACTCCATATCGCCTCAGATCATGCCCGAAGCGGGCAGTCTGAACAGAGTCATCAAGATCACCAAATTCGATCGAGGGAATAAGATGGGCGCCAAGATCTTCTATATGACTGACCTCTTTACGCAGTGCAGTAATGAGACGAGCCCAGCTAGCTTCAAGCTCGGCTTCGTGGCCGCGAATAAGATTCTGCTTAATGCGGGCAAAACGTGAGGGAAGAGCAATAGGCTCAGGGCCCCAGAAAGAAACAACCGGCTGATCTTTATCAACGGAAGAAGTGCTTATAACCGGTGTTGAGCCGTTTGTTCTGGGAGTCGGGGACAGTGATGGCAAGCCGTTTGCTTTTAGAGAGGGTAAGGCTGTGGTTGTCGTGCTCGAATGACTGCCAGCCATCTTGCCGGGTATAGTAGCAGCGAGCGCCGCCGTGAGCTTGGCCTCGTAGGATAATCTGGCACTTTCCGTAATGGCCGCAGTTACTAGGGACGCCGCGATCGGGGCGGAAAGAGAGGCACGATGACGGGGTTTTGTGATGCGACCGGTTTGTGTGAAGTTTAAGCCGTTAGTTGGTGCGGCTGTAGTCGTGGTGGTATTGGTGTTGTTGTTGTTATATGAGGATGCGCCTGATAGTGAGCTAGAGCCTGAGCTGGAACTGGAGCTGCAGCTGGAGATGGAGGGGTTTGAGCGGGCAAGGCGGGTGCGGGAAAGAGCAGCTCTGACCTGTTGACCTGCAGCATCAGCGCCTTTTCTAGGCGGAAGGTATGCCCCGTTAGGTCCTCCCCCATCTTCTCCTCCTGTCCCTCCTCCTTCCGCCGCTATAACTGTTTCGACCCTTGCTGCCGTTCCCATGGTTGCAGCATCCCACTTCTCCTGCGCTTCTCTTAGGCTCCTTTGTTGCTTTGCTTCGCGTGCACCCTTTTGCTCGACTTGGATATGGCCTTCTTCTTGCACCATGTGACTTTCGTACGGTTTTGCGTTTGCATATGCCAGTCCATGTGTGAGGCCGTCTCCAACTGCCACAGCTGCCACAGCTGCTACTCCAATCGCTGAAGCTAGCCCTTGAGCATGATCTAGTATGGGCGCGGAAACCTCTTCTTCACAAGTCGGCGGTAAGTCGACTGTTGGTGTAGCCATAGTTTGGTTATTTTGCGTTGTATCGCGTTGCGTTGCGTTGTGTAGTAGGTGCTGACAGCGAATTCGAGATCTGGCCCAACGCTGCTGCGCTATGCTGAACCCGGGTTAATATGTCAAAAAGAAAATGGAAATCCTTTGTAACCGGAGTATCTCAGCCATATGTACGGAGCGATGCCTTAAATCAATTTGTTCACCAAATTGCGAAAGTGCAAAAACAAAGCAAAGCGGATCAGAGCAAAGAAAACCTTCAAGTTTGCAGCGCTTCTTCTATAAACTACCCCTACAATACGTTTACTGATTAGGGCCTCTTGAGTAGACGGCTGGCCGGACCGGGGCTCTGTCAGGACCATTTTTCTCATCTGTTGCTCCGGAGGACAATCTGTCGATATTCCCCATGGAGGAGTAAAGTGTGAGGGTCCCAGACCGAAGGGTCCCTGCCGGTAGACTACGGATGGGTCTTCAAGCACACACTTCGGGCCTGTCATCCGTCGAACCATCCACTCCTTACTCAACGCTCCGTCCCGAAACCCCGGCTATACCCCACATCTTGCCATTTGAAGCAGTTGATGGGTGCACGGCTCTGCGGCCCATAATCCGTCCAGCGATAACCAATATACCTGATAACAAAAGAAATGGCCACATGAGACTTGGGAAGGGGCAACTTGCATAATAGAGTGTTGAGATATGGCTGACTATGTTCTAGTAGAATACGATATGACATGATAATAATATATGTCCATCTTCTGGCGTCTTGCCACACAGATATCCTGTCAACAGCAGATGCGATACCTGCTCCAGCCGCTATCAAGAGGGCGATGCATACAAAAGCTGTTGCAGAAGATGCAACGCCAAGACGTTTTGAATCCCCCGATCGATGTAGACTGAATCGATCATCCGCATATATTATTCGTTTCATCATGGCAAATAGATGTGCATTGTTCATGCTGAGCCAACCATCACGGCTAATCTCTGGCGTGACATCCCCATCGGGACAAACATATTGCATAGTGATCTCCGGCAGAATTCGTTAGTGGTGGAAAGTCGCCGGCCCGCTGTGCCTGTTCAACTAAACTGCGGCAAAATCTTGCGTGAAGCTGTGAAAGCGGCTCTCTCGGACAATGACAACCCGACGCCAATCCTCTTCAGTGGGTTCAATGACGGCAAATCGGGCCCAGTACTCCCGAAAGTTGGTTGGTTATATTTATCTGACAAATTTGGCTTGAATTGTTTTGTTCCACCTATATACAGTAATACTATACTCGCTACGAGAATACAATCACACGCTAATCATTTAATCATACAGATTTCCGTAAAAGTTACTCTCCCGAGACAAGTCGCTCACGGAGAAGAAATTCATCCGAAACTTCTTACAGTCGGGCGTGCTTGGGCTTCCAGCCCTCCTCTGCAGCAATGAGCTCGGCGGCCCGCTCACCGCAAGCAAGCACGGTCACCATGGGGTTGATAGTAGGCATCTCAGGGAAAATGCCAGCATCAACAATTCGGAGTTTGTTGATACCACGAACCTTGAGTTCGTGGTTGACAACAGCCATCTCATCTCGTTCGGTATCGCCCATCTTGGTTGTACCAGCAGGGTGGTAAACGGTGTGAGCAACACGGCGGGCGTACTCGCTAATCTCCTCATCAGTCTGAACCTTGGGGCCAGGCGCAACCTCCTGCTTCAGCCACTCCTTAAAGGGGCTCTGCTGGGCGATTTTACGAGCAGCCTTAATACCATGCACAAGAGTAGCCGCATCGTAACCCTCAGGATCAGTGAAGTAGCGGAAATCAAGGGCAGGCTTGACGGTGGGGTCGGCCGAGGTCAAGTAGATACGGCCGCGAGAGCGAGGACGAGGAATGTTAGGTGTCATGCAGAAAGCGTAGCCATCCTTGATAGTTGGGTATCCAAGACGCTCTGTGTTGAGGTGGAAAGGAATCTGGTAACAGTGCATCATGACGTCGGCTGCATCACCATCATTGCCCGCGGCGTTCTTGGGCTCACGTCGAAGGAAGATACCTGCATCGGAGTCCATGGTAGTCTGGTTGGCAGGAACGGGCTTGTTCAGCTCCCACATGATGATAGTCTCGGGATGATCCAGAAGGTTCTCGCCGACACCTGGAATATCCTTGACAACGGGGATGTTCAGAGACTCGAGCTGGGCCTTAGGGCCGATACCAGAGTGGAGGAGAAGTCTGGGAGTGTCGACAGCACCAGCGCACAGGATAGTCTCCTTACGAGCATGGAGAGTATGCTTCTCGCCGGACTTCAGGGTAACATTGATGCCTGTAGCAACATCGTTTTCGACGATGACCTTTGAGACATGAGCCTCAGTAAGAACGGTCAAGTTAGGACGTCGCTCATCGCCTCGAAGGATAGGATGAATATAGGCAACGGAAGCGCTGCTACGGTGGCCGGTGTCGGGATTGTATGAGACGGAAAAGAAGCCGGCGCCCTGTGTCAATTGGCCCTTCTCGCAGATCTCGTGGTTGAAGTCGTGGATAATAGGGATACCCATGGCCTCAGAGCAAGCCTTGACCCAGTCCTTGGTCAATTGGTTGCGGTGACGCGGGTGGACGGGGTTAAGCTGATTACGCAGGTTGTCGACACTGCGCATGACGGTTTCGAAGTCCCAGCCCTTGCAGCCCTTGGCGACCCAACGATCCATATCGTGTCGGAAAGGGCGGAAAGAGATGAGGGTGTTGTGGGAGGAGCATCCACCGAGGACCTTGGCCCGTGAATGTCTAATATGACTGTTGCCATTGGGTTGCTCAGTTGTAGGATAATCATAGTCGAGGTCACCGCCGAGCAGTGACAGCCACTCTCGGAGGTTCAGAACGTTGTTGAGGCCGAAATCTGAGGGGCCTCCCTCGATCACAAGGACCTTACGCTCAGGGAGATAGGAAGAGAGACGAGAGGCCAGAACGCAACCAGCCGTGCCGCCGCCTACGATGATGTAGTCGTAAGCAGAGCTGGCGGAAGCGGGGAGGAACTCTGTGGTCATGGTGAAGGTGTAAGTGAACTCAGCGTGGGTATAATTGGAAAAGAGGTTATGAAGATATATCCAAGATGAGAGCTCGGTTCAAAGTAATGAGGGGTATCAGGAGATGGTAAGAAAGAAGAGCTGATGAGGAACAAGAAGCAATTCAAGGGCCAGAAGGAGAGCTCTTGTACTCGATCGAAATGATCAACATCTTTTTTGAAATAGACGACCATCAGCTCCGAGTGGGGTCTCAAATCACGGAAGGGGTCCTTTGGTACAGTATACAGTGTGAATTGCATGTAATCACATGGTGTCAAGCTTAGACTTAATGTACTGCTATGGCTGCACAAAGTAGCGTCTGGTGGACGAGGCCCGGCGGTGATTGGTTGATGCGACCAACACAACTTTAACAAGGCTGGTGGGTGGATCAAAACACCAAGAAAGCCGACAGCGGCGGCGAGAACAAACTAACGTAAAGAGTCCAGGGAGAAAGCTGGTTTGACCACCAAAGTTACAGCAACGAGGCTAGCCATACAGGGGTCTTGGCCGGTGTTGACGGGCAAAAAACATGCTCTGAGGTACTCACCGACTTCGGGAATCTGTATTCGGTGTTACCGAAGACGCGATTCTGCAGTGTGAAAGACGAAGCCGATATCAGCATGACGTTGTAATATTGCCTACGAGTCAATTGCAATTCTTATCTTGTACTCGACTGGAGAGGACGACAAGGGTCAAAAAGTCAATTTGCCCTGTCATTTCCAGGCATGGACAACAACAGGGAACGGCCATTGATCCAAAAATCTGTTGATTCCCAAGCTTCAATTTGAAAAACGTATTCTATGCTCAAATTTGGACAACATGTATCTACTGGCGCGCCTCATCCGCCCGAAGGGAGTTGACCTCGCGAAGCTTGAGAGTCATTCGACAGGTTGACTACTTAGGTATTGAACTGAACTGAATGGAACGGTGATGGGTGGGGCCGTCTGACGGCGAGAAATGGAGTAGAGAAAATGGAGACCCGGATCCGGCTTACATCAAAGCTCCGACTCAGTCCCAGTTTTCATTGTTTGCCGCATGTACCGCTGTAAGCTACCTCCATACGACACGAATCGGTTTATTGATTGAGCATCGACTGGTGATTCCTCGATCTCTTTTTCTCGCAGCTAGCAGGAAAGGTTCATAGTCAGCTGCAGCAATGAGTTAAGTACCTTGGTGATTGAACTGGTTATTCTACCAACATTCAAAGGCTCAAAGCACACACTCTTCAGATGCCAAAGCACGGCACAGGATCGCCGTTGAATAAAATACAACAAAGCACCACAGATTGATGGCCTCTGTTGTTGGTGGATGGGATTTTGCAGTTTATCGAATGTGCAGCAAGTTCCTGTTCTGGCATCGCGTGTTTGTCGTTATCAACAAAATTCCACATGATCCCACAATGCCGGTTACCGTACAGTACCGTGTGCCGTAGACTACTGTATCCTGCAGGGACGGTTCAGTTCACCACTAAAACCCCATACATAGCCATCCCTGTCGTGTGAAGTGGAGGAGGATGCCAAGTTTGAAGTGCTGCTTAGCATACTGATCAGGTAAAGTGTGGTTGGGGTAGCATGCCTGTCAGATCGATAATCTTCAAGATCGAATTTGTGAATTGTCGTAATTGGACAGCAAGATAAACAGTGGCCTCTGCAGGGTTTGTGGTCCCTTGTTTATTCTTGTTTCCCTTTTTTTTTTTTTT
>JAAVUC010000364.1:0-96327 GCA_014898925.1 Fusarium nelsonii
GAGTATTGTTACAATGCCTGTCTCATAATGCAAGCTGTTCAATCTCGCTGGGCACCATATTAAAAAAAAGTCCGACGAGCTTAACAAATTTAAGTCAGGCGTACAGTATCGAATCGACTACTTCATACCTTGCATTTTCCTTATGTAATAATGAGAGCGAGAAGAGAAGAGACGCATCCCAATAATATTTTATTGCGCAATTATAGCAAGCTCAACAAGCTATTTGCTGATAGGTAAGAATGATAAATATAGACGACAGTCAAAAACTTTACAGATACAAGGCCATTTTCAGAGGCAAAATAGTTGGCCATGAGCTTAACACGAGTCCAAGATCGAGCATGATCCATTTAGCATTTGCTGGCCTTGGAAGGCTCGCACTCGCCATTGGCCTTGTCGCAGCCATTGTAACCCTGGCACTGCGTCTTGGGAAAGCAATTGTTCTTGTAGGTAGCCTGCAACAGATATCAGTATGTCTCTGCATTTTTTGAAGGAGTAGACTTACCTTGTCACCGAGGTTGGTGTTGATACCCATGAGCTCACCACCGTTGACAGCAGTGACACCCTCCATGTGGACAGATCGCTTGCACTTGGAGTTCCCCTTGCAGTTACCGCAAGATCGGTAAACCTTACCGTAATCATTGGCGTCTAAATATGTTAGCCCAAGCCAATCATGAATCAGGATCGACATATGACTTACAGAAGTTGACAATGTTAACATGACCGCATCCGTTGTGCTGGATCACCTTATCAGCGGCCTTATAGGCACCGCCACCGATGATGTTGGCAGTTCCACTACCCTTGATGGTAATGGCATCCTCACAAACGTCCTCGAACCAGACGAACTCGAGGTTACAGGCGCCGAGGCAGTGAACACCCTCCTTCTGGTTGGCTCCGATGACAACGTTGCGGAGAGTTGCGCCATCTTCAAGGACAAAGACTGCGTCCTTCTCACCTACAGGTTGTTAGTATCAACTGGTTGCCGAAAGCTTCACACTATGTTAGCATGATAGAATAACTTACCACCCTCGCTTTGACCAGAACACTTGACACCACGGTCATAGCGAACCCAGCCGGCATCAAATACCTCGTTTTTCTTGAGGTATCGAGGCGCACTCAGGGACTTAGTGCCAGTGGCCTTGGGTACACCACCTGTATAGCCAAGACAAGCCATGGCGGCGGGAAGAGCAGAGAGAACCGCGAAAATGCTAGGAGCGTGCATCTTGAATGATGTTGAGGTTTTGTGCAAACAAAAAGTACCGGTCAACGGTGTGAGAAATAGGTTTATGGAGAAAGAGCGAAAGTAAAGAGCGTGAATTGGGATGCTGAGAACAATGATCTTGTGGCTTGTGGCCGCTCTTATATCTCTTTTGATTGTCAACCTTCTGGCATCACCGAAGCCAGAACTCCTCGATTCATTGCGACGATTCTGACAAGCCAAGGTCTCTTAGTTCAAGTTAGCGCATCAGTTAGAATCCGTCAACCTGGGATTCAAGGGCCGGAATAAGATTAACAGAGGCCGGAGCTTTGGCGTTTCAGGATGAACAAATTTCCTCCACTGAGGTGACACACTAGGCAGTCTTCATAGGCTGAGGCCCCTTGTCGGCAAGACCCACTGCCACGTTCAATGCCCGTACTAGAACTTAAGGTTATTTCGGACTCGGGTTGTTCAATTGTTTATACGAGGGAGTCGAGAAGGAAATTAGGGCACCATCAGCAACTGGGTCTCGTCACGGTTGAGGACAATATCTATCGCAATTCATGTATTTCAAGCGTCTAAGTGAGAGCACTAGTATGCAAATGAATGCTACTCTTGTCAACGTTCACACCTCCAGCAGATGGCTAACACAAGTTCGGGGCTTGCGATCGGCGTCAAACTCGGCCCTCGGAGTGATTTGTCAAGCGACAACATGCCCCATCCATCAGATAACTGCTTATCAGATGACAAGAAGCCATTGATCTACACGAAACAGCCCCTGTTAGACGGAGTTAATGTCATCTGCGCTTATTGCACAATGCCAAGACGTGGCCAATTTACGGTGAAATGGTGGAACGAGACTACCACTGATGCCACTTGCGTACTCTGACCAAACAAATCCAACTCCGGGACTGTCTCCGCCTTGAGATAGACCGAACGACCGAGATGGTTGCACTGCCTACTCACGCAGTAATTGTGTCCATGGGCTAGTTCCACTGTTCCGCCTGCCAAAGAGCCCTTAATCTCAACCACTGCATTTCCATGCTTCATTCTATGGGCCTTATTAAACTCAAGGAAGCTTTTAGCTAATTACAGACCGCCTAACCGATGCTATCTCAAAACGCCCAGTCAATATCCGCAAACTTGAATCCAAATGGGTGTAGATCATCCTCTCCGGACTTTCCCATCCCAAAGTCCAGCATAGCCCCCATTTGGATCCCGCACCTTGATTTTATATACTTCTATACGGTTCGGTCGGAGTAGGGTAGGCGATAATACCAGGACGACAAGGTGACGATGACGGTGACGATATTGAAAACAATAGATAGCTCCGTTCACTTCCCTAGTAAGGAAACAGCTTTAGTATGGAGTAGTTCCAACTTCAAAAGTATCTTAGTTCAATACAGTCTGGAGCCAATCATGAGATGGCGCTGACTTGGTTTCCAGAGAAGACGATACACGAGCTTCATCCAACTTGACGTCTCTGGAAGGCCGAGCCACAGCCAAGTCGGAAAATTCTCTTGCCATGGCTTCCACCTTGGAATCCTCGAAACGCTTTGCCGCCATCTGATGGTCAGCAATGGCTGTGTTTATAGCACTCTCAGGCTCATCATGATGCGTTCCGACCGCACGCAATTCATCGACCATGGCAACGGCTGTACTCTTTTGAATTACCCCCAGCTGATAGGCGAAATACAAATTCGCCTTGGCTATCTTCAAGTAGATGCGGTAGCGCAAGTATGCCTCCTTCCAGAAGTTGAAACAGAGTTGGAAATATACTCTCCAGTCCGGATCATTGGTGTTCCACAGGGTTGCGCTCATGATTTGTAGCACGGCGACTGTAAACCAGCCATTGTCAGAATGTCTGCCGGCTCTGGTCAAATACCAGATAAGAAGACGTTTCAACTGTCGTATAGAAGCCATATAGATGGAGGCTGGCGTGCCATCTCTCGAGTTGAAACTCTTGAGACGTACGTGCGCTGAGTTATGAAGGAAGGGCTGGAATAGCCTGACGATCGTCGCGTGGTAGAGTGCACTAAGCCCGGTAAGAGTTTCATTCCAAAGTTGACTAGATAGGCAGTGAACTTACTGAAAGAAATAGACATGAGAGACGCTCTGCTCGTTTCGGTTCATTTTTAAATCTAATGCATCCGCCCAGACAAGAAACTTTTGGTAGGTAGACTCAGCAAATGCGAGACTCACCCTTTCCGATAGTGGCACAGGATTCGTAAAGGAATAAACATAACCGAAGTCCTGGATCATAGGCCATAGCTTGTATAAGTTTGTTATGTTTTGTCCCAGGAATTCCGGTACTGGGTGAGTGGGCCAAACCAGGCCACCACTTCGTCTGTTTGAATCGCCCGGAATAGGCAGCGGTGGTGGATAGGAGATCGGGTCAGCAGCATAGTGTGTGGAGTAGAAACTTCTCTCGTTTAGTAGGCTACCGAAAGGAATAAGATGCTGACAACTTACGTTAACCAACCATATGCTCCCCAAGCGGCAGCTGCCATCGACCTGAACTTGTCCGGCGGTTGCTGATGGAGAGACTTCAGAGACTCATCGTTGACCCGGACTCCGAACAGATTCATTCTGGCTGCCATAGCTCGAATATCCCCTAGCAGCTGCATCATTACACTTTCGTGACCAATCATACCGCTTGCCATGGCCAAATAGACCATCCCAGATAAACTGGTTGAGCTATCATTATGCCGCTCATTGTGCCACAGTAGTTGACTCTCTTGTTCAAATGCCACGCTGAAGGCCGCTGAACGAATGTCGAATGCGCAATAGGATTGCTGGCAAGTAATAATTGTTAGCTAATGTTTACTTCATTCTTGATAGGAAGGGCAATCCACGTACACATGCAATCGCCATTATGCTCGCGACAAGAAACGTCGAACAATATTCGCTATTTCTCTGAACCATTCCATCGAGGAAAAGGTTCACATCCACGCAAGCAAATAGAGGGAAATGGGCGGTGAGGAAGTGAGATAATATCCTCGAAGCAAGTTCATTATCAATAGAAGTCTCGGTCCAATGTTTCATATCGATGATTGCGAGTCGTGAATCACAGAGCTGGCGATCTCGGGAAGAAGAATGGGCAGCGACGGCCAATTCTGTACGAGGCCTCTTTCGCAACGGCGAAGGTGTCTGTGTTTCACCCACAAGGACACAGTGGGTTCCTGGTTCAATTGTTGACGAGGGGTCGCGCTGACTAGGTTGATTGTGAGCGATCGTCTCATCCTGCAAGTAAAACCAGCCTTCGATGGGTATAGATCTCGGATCTAGTGGATCCAACGGCGGATAAGCGAATGGATGGCGCGCATTGAGCTCAAATTCTATTCCTGACTGTGTCGGGGGCAATATACCATGAGTTGTACGGAGTTCAGAAGGGCGATTCCCTATATATTTCCTGATCAGTATAGACGAGACGGCGTCTGTCGCCATTGAATCAGACGCCGTTGCCCTCATACGACGGATGGTTTGGGACGCCTCATTGTCGGACATGGTCCGCAGGCGTCTCCGGAAGTTTCTATGCTCAACAACCTGTTGTCGGAGGCTGAGTCTATCAGATGTCGAAGGTCCGCTCTCATCATATGAGCAAGATAAGGACCGCTCAGTGCACCCAGAACAAGCAAGCCGTCGGCCGTCACACTGTTCCACTTTGTCAAATTGTGTACAGTCCGGAGAGGGAGAGGAACGTCCTGAAGCTTTCCTGAACCGACAATTATTGCATACTACACTATTTGCCGCAGGAGGTGCAGGCTGGGGCTCTCTAGTGCTATACATGGTGCAAAACAATGGGTATGTAAAATGAGAAGGCTACTGAAAGCCTGCCCTGCTATTCAAGAACAATTACGTAGTAACTAAGATAGTAGCATAGTTCATTCAATTATCTACTAAGGTATGTACTCAGGTATGCAGATTTGGTTCATTTCTGGCCGAGTCTCCTTACCCCTCTTGTTTACGCTAATATGACATGGCAATGACGTGCTAAAGAATAACGCATTAACTTACTTCCTAAAACTGTGTCTCAAAGCAAAGCTGAGAAACAGACTCGACAGGAATAAATATCTAATCTAACCTAACCCAGGGACACCGCTTGACAATCTTTACAGTACTGGCTTAAGTTGGAAGACGTCATTGACTAAAGGCGGCGCTGTGAATGGTTGACTTTTGGTCACGTGGAAGCCCGACTATTGTGCCCAAAACAACTCACCACTTCGCCTCCCTTGATAGAGAAAAGCAAGGCCCTTGAACCCCTTGTGGATGCTCGATTCGGTGAACATATGTATGTGCAGTACTGTCGCTGCATTTAACAGTCATGCAGTATTGTAGTGCGCTCCACTTCCGAAAGGTTTCCCTGTCAACAAAAAAGCAAGGGCGTTAGAGAATCTCTCTACCCAGGTGCCTATCTGCCCCGGTTCAAATATCTCTCAGATACAACGTTATATTCTCGCATATTAACTGGAGCCTTGGTGTTGGCTCAGTTAGGTTCAAGCGATGAGCAGGAACTATCGGCCTCTTTTGCCCGTGGGTTCCTCAAGTTCGGAAACAGGACAAACGAGCAGTTTCTCAAGAGAAATACCACCAAAAAGACCTTATGCTGGCGCCGGTGCATGCGATAGTTGCCGGTCCAGGAAGATTCGCGTGAGTTCAGCATCATACATATACCCAATATTTTGTCAAGTTCCGCCCCACTTCAACCTTTCTTGATAAACGTACAGTACTTAACATAGAATACCTACAGTGTGACAGAAATCGCCCAAGCTGCAGACGATGTCTGGTCAAGAGTTTACCGTGTCTATATACCTTACCCGGAAGGATAGCTCAACAGAGTCAGCATAAGGAACTCGCCAGTGTTATCAATAAGCTCATTTCGTTGCCCGAAGATGAGGCTTTGGAGATTCTAAAGACACTACGGAGAGATGGTGATCCCTCCGCCACCCTATCTTTGTACCAATCCTCTGGAGCCAGACCATGTCGCGCCACAACACCACCGGTCTTTGCTGCACTTGAGCTGGAGCTTTCTGCTCGTCATTCCAAAGTCTACCCTGTCCTGCCTCCCGTGGACACATCCAAGATTGACCTAGGGACATCCGTAACAGGTATTCCAAGACGATCTAGCGTACAGTGGCCTTTATCATTAGAGGTAGTTACAGCAGAGCCCATGGAAAATGAGGTAATGGAAGACGTGGATCCAGTTCCAGATAACATCAACGAATCCAGTATATGGAGCGCCGCTGACTTTGCAAATGGGCAGGGTCTCTCTCGATTTCTGGACATGAGTTACTGGACTACAATACCCATAGGAAATGAGCTGGCTGCCACTGTTATCACAAATTACTTGGCAGGAAACAATGCCGTGTTTCGTCTGTTCGATGCGGAACTGTTTCTGGACGACTTACTTGCAAGAAGGTTAAATTTCTGCTCGGCATTTCTTGTCCACTCAGTATTCAGCTGTGCCTGTGTAAGCTCACTCTATAAATGTTGTGTGTCTAGTACCTATGCTCATATATATCAATAGCTTTGGAACTGCGATCTTGACCCTAGCTTGTCTAGCTTGAGTCGTGAATTCTTGGGCGCTGCCGAAGCGCTATGGCGTGCGGAACGCCGTTCAGACTCGGTGCTGAACGTGGCAGCAATAATTGTCACTAGTGTTGCGTGCGAAATTCAAGTTAGCGGTATTCCTCTTGTTGAGTTGTTTGAAGATGCACGAGATATGGCTGAGCGTTTGTGTCTATTCGGTACCAGAGACACCACTGCAGATGGACAGAACCTCTCGGCGTCATACAAGAGGCAATCCGCTCAAGTTGCCTGGGGAGCTTACAATTGGTTATCGTACGTAAGCGTTACTTTACTTCAACCTGATACAGCATCTAATAGCGTACTGAACAGGCTAAATATATACTATGTTCCGATCAAACCAATCTGTTATCCCCCTACTGCCCCAATTCCTGGAGAAGACAATGATGAAATTAAGACAAAACAGCTGGTTGATAAAATCTTTGGAGCCCTCTGCAAACTTTGGGTTATTGTGCAGGAAGTCGCAGCTGTCTACTCGCTATATAGTCACGGTTCTGGTAAAACCATGCCTCTCTCTTTCGCCGAGACCAAGTACCGAAAACTGCTTCAATGGGCAGATAGCCTGGATAGCGACTTGGTACGAGGAGAAGTATGTTTTGATCAGGTTATCCTCTTGCAGTAAGTACAAGGTTTCTTTCCAGTTGGCTCGTCCGGGTTATCCTGACAATGTATGGTGATGGCATAGTATCTTGTTTCACAGCGCCGTTGTTGATATCTTCATGCCTTTCTGCCTGAGGCCGGGGGTGCATGCCCTTGGCTCTTTCTCTTCCCCCGATAGTACGGCCGAGTCTGTCGCCCGTATGTCCATAAACCAACTGAAACGGATACTGCTAGTGTGCCGTGTTACACGACGTAACATGCTCAGAAACATGACTACCGGGACCGCTGTATGTCATGTATTCAACCAGATACTTCAGAGTTGGCAGCCATTGGGCACTAACCGAAATACCCCATGTATGAGTGTTCGAGATGATGACGATGATGGTATGAATGTCCAAGATCCAGAAGAAGACTACGATCCCGACTGGCACTTCTACCTGCTTCTTTGTATCTCACATTGCCAAGAACTTTCCATATGCTATCCTGTTTTTATATCAGTCGGTCGTGGACTGTTAGGAATGGCACTACAAGCGGGTGCCCTATCTGTTGACGAGGTTCTGTCGCTGGCTACCTCGTTACAGACATGCTCTATACATCACAGCACAGAAGCACTTTGGGGCGACTTTGGTGATTTTGTTATAGATTTTGAACTTGCGGCAAAGGTGCCTCGAGAGGCGCAGGTCAAGGTAGTTGCTAAACGTCTAGAAGAAATAATCCGGCTTGATAGCATCACTCAGAATATGTGCTTCGGCTCTCAATGACCAGAGTCCAGCCTGGGATCCAGTAGATACCCAATATAGACACCAGACTATGATGGCGATGGGAGATCTTACGGAGTATTGTACGAGTCCCTGGCAATAGATAAATGAGGCCTTGGCCGCCTATTCTCCGCCTAGAGTTTCAGCCTGTTACATCTAGAGATGAGGTATATTTACTAGTCTGACGGAAAGATAGCGGCCGTAATTGAGACTGGCGAGGATCCTAACTAAAACTATCCCAAAACGCCCAGTCTATATCTGCAAACTCGAATCCGAATGGCTGCAGTTCATCCTCCCCAGACTTGCCCAACCCAAGGTCCAGCATAGCCCCTATTTGAATCTCTTTACCACCTGTTCCTCCATCGGCATTTCCCTCGGCCTCTGTCACAAGCCCTTCCAACTGTGACACAAACGTCGGCTTCTCCATGCACGTCAACCCAGGTTTCTGTCGACATTCGTACCACGTTGTGATGACCGACTTGGCAGCATGCAAAGTTCTTCTATCGTCTCCCATTTCCTTTAGATGATCTGCACCGGCATACAGCTCACCGAGGAGAGACCATGCTGATTGGATCATGGTTATGTCGGTCGAGCTCGACATGTCCACCAATATACCGATGACTCGATGCAGAAGTTAGAAAAGCAGGTACCAGTGTGGGCTGGGTTGAGGCTACTCACGTGCATACCACACAAATGAAGCTTCCGCAAGCCAGCGAAACTTGTGAAGGAGCGGGTTAGCGTACGAGACAACCTGGTATCTCATTGCCTGCATACAAGCACTGAAATGATCAATGTGACATCTATCATCCGGACTTTGAGACCTTAGCTTCACTTCGTGATATTTTCGCAAACGCAATATGTTAACGATAGCTCGCGCCGAGATCTGCAGTAGCGTATGCAGGGGATTGATCGGGTCGCAGTATTGGAGGAAGTTCTCATTCAGTCCCTTTTCAAGACCATCTATCGTTGAATCCTCCAGACATCCAAGCAAAGAACCTTCCCCTGCCGATACCTGCTTAGACTGGATTTTCCTAAAACCACGCTGCTGCTCTAACAGGTAGTATGTAAAATGAGTGTACGCAAAATCAGTGAGGCCTGTTCGTTCTTTGGGTGGATCTTTTGAGTTTGGGTCCAGATCTTCATCTTCGATATTGAGAGGAAGCTTGACGTCCCATGCAGTTCCAAAAGATAAAGGCGTAACGCCGCTTTTAAGAGATAGGATGAGATCGAGATGCTGAGCCTGCCACCAAATTCTTCGTCTTTCTTCCGTTTCAATGGGTGAAAGACCGAGAACTGTGCCGTCGCGATGGATGCCAAGCTGCTCTAAACCCCGAGAGACAAGGCCCATTAGATTCCAAAGACTGCGGGACGTCAATGCGTCAATGTTGGCTTTCTAGTGGGTATGTCAGCAGTGAGTGATACGAATAAAGAGTGCCAGTGGTTACTCACAACATAGAAGCACAACGCCTTGAAGGTTGCTAAATCGTCTATAGCCAAGAGACACAAATTCGAGAAAGCGAGATCACACCTCATTCGACATTCATTTACCAGAACAGCCCTTGCTCTACCGAATCGTTGCAAGCATTCTTGATTTGTTAAACTCACCGCTGCAAATAGCCGCGTGGACAATATTAGAGCTCTTTCGCCATCTTCAAGACGATTCCATTTCTCGCCGTCAGATATTGCAGATTTTAAATGGGAGAGGGTCCATTTGAAGTTGATCTTCACAATAGGCTCCACGCGCTCCATGAAAACGTCCCAGAGCTTGACTCCCTCGAGTGTGGGCATCTGTAGAGGTAATGTCTGTGCAACGAGCGTATTGTCGCGCCATGGTGAGCCGTTGAAAGCATGAGGGAGAAATTTAGCTGGTGATAGGGCTGAGCCTCGAGGATCAGTGGGGTGGAAGGGCGGTTTAGTGCCTTTGTAAAGATGCGAGACATCTATCCACGTTTGCCATCCTTGCCTGATGCACACCAGTCAGCCAAATTTTAGATCAAACAATACTCAATTTAAACTCACGACTCATGATAAACCGGTCTGCCCTCTTGTCGGATAACAATTGGAGTCTGAACATGATCGCCCTCCCCCGAAGTAAGTGAAACAGTACCCCTCGGTCTTTCACCGTTCTCCGACGCAGGATCACCGCCCAAAGATCTCACAATTTCTTCAAGTTTTTTGATCCTCTCGAAAGGCGAGATCTCGGGATACGTGCAGTTGTCATGTTTGCGTCGCTTACAGTTCGAGCAAGGTGGCTCAGATCTGTCGCAGCGGACTTTTCGCTTTGCACACGGTTCGCAAGCTTGAGATCTCATGATGTTGGTATCTATAATCCACGATCTGAGACTGAAGATTGGCGATCTATTGTGTGGTGGGATCTGCTCGATCAATGACGTTGTGGTAATTAAAAGCTCGGGGGCCCCCGCGAGGTTTTTAGAGTGGTTTTGGTCGAGTGCATGAGTTGGCTCGGGCTCGGTACCGAGACCGAGATTTTCAAGGTAGTCTCTGATTGGTTATTTAGGAGAACCGTTTGAGGATAGGGATGCAAAACGTGTAATTGACTTGGAATGCAAAGGAATGTTTTCTTGATATTTAAATGCATCTTGTTTCGTAGTTTTATTCTTCAATTATTCATATCAGCCGCCTTTTATTGTATCTCGATCTGTACTCACTGGCCACGCTGCACCTTTAAAGACCACCATATCATCACGGACAACCATTCTTATCAACACCCGCCTGAGATCCTTTCACTATGGACGAAAAGGATACTAGAACCACCGGTAGCCCAGAGCGACCAAACGCAGAAGTTTCAAATCCACATGATGATACACCAGAGGATGTCAAGATATATCCTCCTAAGAAGGTCGTCCTACCAACGATGATCGCCCTCTTCTTAGTCTTCTTCCTAGTCGCATTAGTAAACCACACCAAAGACACATGGAATAGCATCCACTGACTCTCACTCAAGGACCGAACTATTATTGGTACAGCTATACCAACCATATCGGCCGAATTTGACAGCTTCGGGGACATCGCCTGGTACGAATCCGCCTTCCTCCTACCTCTCTGCGTCTTCCAGCTCTCCTTCGGTCTCGTCTTCAAATATTACTCCACAAAATGGGTTCTTTTCATTCTTACCGCTATATTCGAAATTGGGTCAATTGTTTGTGCTGCGGCGCCTAACTCGAACGCTTTGATCGTTGGCCGAGCTATCACGGGAATCGGTGGTGCTGGTATTGGGTCTGGTGTTTTCATCTACATCACACTTCTGTTCCCTCTTGAGGAACGACCAAAGTATCTTGGATCTCTGGGATCAGCATTTGGTATTTCATCCATCTTGGGTCCGATTCTTGGAGGCTATCTTACCTCTGTCAGCTGGCGATGGTGCTTCTGGATCAACGTTCCCATTGGCGGTCTTTCGCTCATTCTTCTCTTTGTTCTTGCTCCCAATAGACCATCACCTGCCAAGCCAGCTGATACATGGCGACAGAGATTCCTTGATCTGGATCCGATAGGTTTCTTACTAGTGGCGGGGTCCATTGTCAGTCTCCTTTTCGCTCTTGAATTTGGAAAAGAGGATAGAGCATGGTCGGGCGGACGAGTTATTGCCCTTTTCGTCGTCTTCGCCGTTCTTCTTGTCACCTTCGCAACATATCAAGCCTGGCGAAAGGAAAAGGCCACCATCCCCCCGAGAATCTTGTCTAAGCGAACAGTGTTAGCTGCATGCCTTTTCAACTTCTTTATTGGCTCAGTGCTAGTGATATATTCTTTTTACATCCCTGTCTGGTTTCAGGTTGTCAAAGGAAAGTCACCTGAAGATTCTGGCATTGCTTTGTTGCCACTGCTACTTAGCAGCGTGGTGTTCGTTATTCTTAGTGGTATCTTGGTCAGCGCGATTGGGTATTTTAATCCTTTCGCAATTGCTGGGAGTGCCATCCTCGTTATTGGTGGCGCCTTTGTTTCAACATGGACAGCAGACGTTGGTCAAGGAAAATGGATAGGGTACCAGGTATACCGTCTCTTGCATCTATCTCTAGGTATCTGTATGAACTGACATGGAATTAGATAATCACTGGTGCAGGCATGGGCCTTGCACTACAGCAGCCCGCGATTGCAGTTCAAACAGTGCTCTCGGAGAAAGACAGTGCAGTCGGTCTATCCATTCTCAGCTTTCTTGGATTCCTGTCGGGAACAGTATTTATCACCGTGGCTCAGACATTGCTCCAAGGACAGCTCGACAAGAAGATCACACAATATCTTCCTAATGTTGATCCAGAGCAGCTCAGCAACAGCGGAGCCGCTAGCATCAGAAAGTATGTCACGGATGATAACATGAGTCTTGTGTTGGATGCATACAATGACTCAATGAGGTCAATCTGGTATCTCGCTCTTGCTATGGGTGCTGCTTCTCTGGTTATAGGTTTTGCTTTTGAGTGGAAAAGTGTGAAGGCGAATAAAAAGAAACAAGAAGTTAAGGAAGAAGAGTCTGTTGGTTCGGCGCCAGCTTAGTTGTGGTAGGCGGTTTCCGGAAACAAAAGGAAAAAACACCAGTCAAGACCTCTTGTCAGCTATCAGAATAATAGAATAAAAGGAAACCCAGGTTGATAGATTTTGTAATAGAAACCAGTTTAATGACAACTACTAACTCTTGGAAATAGACAATGCTACTGGAGTGGACACTACCCTTCCTGTAGGAAAACGACAAATACCAAAAATTGCAAAAAGATAATCTTGATGAGACTGGGACTCGAACCCAGGAGGATTGCTCCACCAGGAAATTGGTGTTAAGGTTAACCTTAACCTGGCGCCATAACCAACTCGGCCATCTCACCGATGATTGGATAAACATATACCATCCATTGGCCTATAGATAGGCTGTGTTGCAGAAGCTAATTGCCACCCTAGAAGAACCGATCGATTGCGCTCAAAGTTATTGTTCTCTGCGCTCAACGAATATCTCAACTGACTGGAAGATCCCGCAGTGTACTAGGCAGGAGCTGTGTCTTCTTGATGTTATTTTGACCCAGCGTGATTGCGCTGATAGAACTCCATTCATCGCACGCGTTATCTGGCCATCGTGATTGAGACGATTCGGTGAACCCAAGTTACCATCTATCACAATAAACACATGTTTGCATGCGGGAGAAAGATTCTACGCCGCCCATTGAACGTCCATGAGCTCTTTCCTCGTATCAGAGAGGTGACCCGTAGAGCTTTAACATATGTCACCTCGTTTTTCTAAAAGCATCTGGAGTCTGGAATGCTTTTGCCTTCTACACAGCGAAATACCTGAACCTGGTTGGGAACGCACCAGAGATTGAAATGACCGCTCCACTTTGTGACTTTTTAAAAGCATCCATTGGCCCAGCTGTTCTCGAGACTCCATAGACTGAGATTACAAAACGAGGTAGGATTACTGGTTCTTGTACATCACAGGATTGAAACCATCGTCAGTTTGTCTGTCGCTACAAGGATAGGAAATTGTTCATTCAATCTACTCTAATCTAGCCCCTTCACTATATCCTCCAACATATCCCCGAAGCATCGTACAAACTGATCTACCATGGCATGATCCCCACCAAACAGTCCTTCGTCCGCGCTGACAGTTATCTTAATCCCCTCAGTTCCGCCGACAACAACATTGAAGAAGAACCGGTGGGCACATAAATGACTCGTACCAAGCTTATCAATCGTAGAGACAGTTGAAGAAGGCTCAGTGGAGATAAAGTAGCTCGATGCCAGCGGCTCTGGAAGCCTGTATCTCTGAAGAACTGTCGCTGCTCCACGATCATTGTTATCTGGCTTTTCGGTGCCGTCGAGGTGGATGATGTTGAGATATGAGTTGAACCTGGGACTTAATTTGGAGATACCATCTGCTTGAGAAAAAAGAGTAAGCTGCGCAAGATGGTCTTGGATGAAGGCAAGCTGATCCCCAGCTGATGACGCCAGGTCGACAGAGACCGGCGTTACAGTGAGGGTCGGCATACTGGTATTTGTTAAGTCGACAGTTTGTGTGCCATCAGGTGACGAAAGAGATCTTGATGCATGATTTAGACCAAATGTAGGCTGTGTCTTGTGCGTCATCTGCTCCAGGGTCTTTGCGTAGGCGAGAATGATTGCTGCAGAAGCTTGCGAGTTACTCTTCGTTGAGAGTAAGTCTATCGTTGCTTGAGATGAGTGAGTCGCCAAAGTTGCCTTGATTTGTGGACCGCAGGGTGATGGCGACGAAGTATCTCCTGGACCCACGATGGTGGCTTCAGCGTGCGACAAGTGTTGCTTCCAGTATGTGGTCTCAGCATCACGTTGTCTGATGTCTTGGATCTGCCGAACAGTCTGTTGCAGTGATGGCCGATTCCCCTCTATATTTCCGCTGGATAAAAGCTGAATCAAGTCCTTTTCAATCATCTTGATACTCCATCCGTCGTATAGCGCGTGGTGCAGCCTCAGCACAACTGCTTTGCCGTCTGAAGCTTCCAAGAACGAGAATCTCGCGGGAGGTTCCTTCAGATCAGACACCCGTATGTTCTGCTCACCAACGTGCTCATGGATCAATGCTTCGACAGTCTTTGATAAGTCCTGAACAACGGCGAAGCGATTACGAGATGGCCAGTTCTCATTGAGAGTCACCTGGTATAATTCCTCACCATTACCACCACAAGCGAAAGTAGTGCGAAGGATGTTATGAGTGCGGACTAGTTCAGCCCAAAGAGACATCATAACCTTCTCAGTGAAAGAGCTGTCGATCTTGTATGCCCACGGTGGCTCGAAGAATCTCTTGCCGTTGAGTACCCACTGCTCCAGGTGAGATCGTTGACCAGACAAAGCCGGTAGAACAGACTCGATGCAGCCTTCTGGAATTTCGAGAGCCGTAACCATTGCTTTCCGGAGACCTTCGTCATCATTTGACAACTTTTGAACCGTTTCTTTCCTTGATATCCTGCCAGATGGAGGTGGACGTTTGACGATATCCCGAACACTTGCTCCCTTCATGATCTCAAACACACTGGCGTTCAACCCAATCTTCTCTTTCAAAAGCTTCGACAAGCGGATAGCTAGGATTGAATCGAGACCGACGCTGATCAGCCTAGTGTTGTAACCTATTCTCTTGCCTCCACGTCTTGTGCCGACTACGCTCTCAACGACGTTGAGAACAGCATCTGCTGTCGGTGTCAAGCCATTCAAGTCCGCAGATCTCCCGGATTTGATGTTTGACTTTGTGAGCACTGCCTTATCAGCCACACGGACGTTCTTCATGTCGAGTGCAGGCGCGTCGAACCCGTGTAGTACATGCTTCAGTGAAGCGACCAATTGTTCACCTGTAGCTTTGACCTCCTCCTCAGACAGCTTCGCTCTCACCTTTCCGTTAAGCCTGTTGTCTTTGATATTGAAGCTGACGATTAGAGGATAGTCATCGTAAGCTGGTCCAGCTGAGTCATTAGAGCTGGTATCAACTGACTTAAACAACGACGATGACGTGCGTACAGTATCGGACGAACCAATCATGCCGTCGAACACGAAGAGACTCTGGAAGAGACCGACTGGGGAATCTCCTGGCTGGTTGGATCGCCACTGAGTCTGGATCTTTCTGAGAGATGCCATCGAATTGGTCCCTCTCACAGAGTCGATATGCTTTTGCACAGATCTCAAAGCTTGTGGCACAGTGATAGCATCGTTTGTGCTCCCAAGCTTGAATCTCATGGGAAGAGTGTTGATAGTAGGTCCGACAGTGGCTACATCATCGTCTGCATCAGTGGACACAACCTCTCCATATACCACATCTGCTTGATGATACAGTGACTCGCAAAGGACCATGGCCCAAGCTAGCTGTAGTGCCGCCTTGACTGTAACACCCAGCTCTTGACATCTGGACTGTAGAAGAGACAGGTCCTGTCCGTTCAAAGAGAAGTGGAAGGTAGACGATGCTCTGAGCTCGTCGCCTCGAAAGTCGATTGGTTTGTATGTATAATCTCGAACAATGTCATTCCAGTATGCGACTGATGCTCGTTGAGTCGAAGCAACGGTCCTTGCGAAAGGACGGAAAAGATACTTGGTCGAGCCATCCACTCGAGAAGGCTCGGCCTGAAGACGTCTTTGATAGTTCTCCTCCAAAATCTGCCATACCGCTCGGATGGAAGTAGCGTCATACAGTGCATGATGAATGCGAAGATTGATTCTGCCTGGTGGACTCTTCTTGACCTCCCAATTAACAAGGTCACTCTGTTCAGTTGGAGAAACGATGCCGACCCAGGGCGATTCATCGTCATCTGTAAACATAAATCTAGTTCGCAAAATCTCGCAGACTAGTACGGTGTCATTGACGGCATCGAAGAACTTATCCAGGCTAGGAGTGTCGATTTCGAGGGCGGAGCTCGAAAGTTGGATTGCGTGGACATAAGTGTAAGCGTTTCCACCAGTGGCGAGCGATGCACTAAGCATGCCTTCTTGAAGAGGCGTCGCAACGAACATCAGGTCTCTGGCTAAACGCGCGATGTTCCTGTCATAAATATCCGTAGCATTAAGGGCAGTAGCTCCAGGGTCCACTGTCGAGATACTGTGGGAACCGTTCGGCTTCGAGGCATGCTTGACTCGCGCCTCTCGTAGAAGTTCAGCCACGCCCTTAATAGTGCGAGCCTTGATGACTGCATGGGAGGACAACTTGGTCTTGTTAAGCTTATTGATCTGCTTCACAAACGGAAGAACTGTGATGGAGTCGATACCGAGTTGGTACAAGGATGTGGACTCGGGCTTGGCCGAGACCTCGGCAAGGCTGAGACGGAGGAGGTGACTGATTGTTTCTTGAATATCGGCCAATGCCTTCGTGTGATCTCTGTCAACCATGCTGAGTTCGGAACTGCCACTGTCAGTATCGCTGCGGCCGGCTGGCGAAATGAATTCGACTGCAGGTAGCGTGAGTACGATATCTGAGACCTTGACATCTCTGTCGGCACAGCTGTACACAATCTTCTCGAACAGCCGACCGACATCATCAAGTTTCTTCTCACATAGAGCGCTTGCAGATGAAAGTGTCAAGAAGATCTTTCCATCAGCATGGATGTCAATATCAACAGCTAAAGCCATGTCGCTACTGCTTCGAGTCGGCAGAGCAGTCATCTTCCCTGGCTTAGACTCATTGGTTGCCTCATCCCTAGCAGGAATAACATTGATGCTTAGGATACTGTCGAACAACTTGTCTTCCGATCCTGACCAACGCTGGACTTTGTCAACACTGACAAGTGGCATTGTGTCTTGGGTGAGATGAGGTTTATGAACTCTCTGGGCAAGTTGTGGAAGCGTCTCATCTTGATCGTGGAGAGTGAGGGTTCGGAGGATGGTGTTGAGACAAGGCCCAACGAAGCTGTCGATATCTTTGGCCACGTGATCGAGTAATGGGCGGAGCGACGTGATGAATCCGTAGACGACGGACGGCTGTTGGGTGAGGTGGGCAAGACAGAGTCCAGTCGCCAAGTGAAATGCCGAGGAAGTCGATATCGCAGTATCTGACCCCGATTTTAGTTTGGCGTTAAGCTCGGCAGTGCTGTAGCCCAGACAAAGTGTTGAACGGGCCATTGAACCACGTGTATTGTTATCATCAAGAGCTCCCACACGACACGCCCGTACATCGCGCAGCTCTCTTTGCCAAGAGCGCTTTGTCACTTCCAACACATCGTTGGCCAACTTGCAGTGAAGAGAAATCTTAGAAAGGACAGCCAGGCTGTTTCCACCAGCAGAGGGTAAATATCTATGGCTCTCGTAGCACTGTTCAAATTTATGCTTTAGTGAGTCGATAGCGACGCCGTCAAATAGTGCGTGATGGATCTTGAGAGAGACAGTTACACCGTCTGGCTTTCTCATGACATGCAACCTGACTGGCGGCCGGACGTCCATCTGAGCAACGACATTGGCAGGATGATCATCTTGTAGCGGCGAAGCAGGCAGCGATCGAAGAACAACTTGGAAGATCTGTCCATCTTCATCTCGCTGAATAAAGCAGGTCCTCAACATGGCTTCTGAAGCAATCACGTCCTCAGCTACTCGTTCCCACATGTTGATATCCGTGTTCTGATCAAGCTGGTAGTTGAATTGTGCCACATAAGGTACATCATGGCCCTCCGAACCGCCGTCATAACCACTGAGCCACACCAACGAACGGGCGATGAGCGCGGATTGAAGAGGAAGACAAGGTAGTACAGCCTCGATGTTGTTGGTATCGAGACCTTCTGGAAGAGGGCCAAGGTCTGCCACAGTAAGAGCCTTTGAATTGCGCGGCAGATGCTGTTGATCGTCGGTCGATGTGGGCGTCGAGACCTGACTGTTGTCTGTAGACGACGCTGCTTGATCAGCAAGATTGGCGATGTCCTTGACTGTACAAGAGGAAGCGAGGATGTGCGCCATTTTGACTTGCGAAAAACCTCTCTTCCTGAGAAGAGACATTAGATTCACAGCGGAAAGACTGTCGATGCCAAGGCGGTGCATGCTGCTGTTTGGAGTGGCTTTGACGCTAACACCCAAGGCATCCTCAATGGCTGCGATGACCAGAGATGCTTCGGTACTAAGATCATCACCAGTACTAACGTCTTGTACAAGACCATCATCCTGTTCTTCCACTCGCTGAACAGCCAGGAAGTCGCTTGCCAACCGCGCTAGAAGTTTGGTGTCGACTTTACCTGACGCAGCCAAGTAGGGAATCCTAGTCACCCAGGCCATCTTAGGCACCATGAAAGCTGGGAGTCTGGCCTGACACTCCTGCTCAATCATGTCCAGGAACGAAGTGGCCTCTTGGTCATTGGTCTCCAGTAGTGCGACTTCGACATCACCGTGTACCTTTTGACCAGTCGACCTCTTAGCGACAAACCCCAACAACTGTTGTTGTTGAATAGACGCGTCGCCACTCGAAGCGACGGCCGCAGCAAAGTCAAGATTATCCTTATCACCAGCAGCTTGTTTGAGAAAGCCTACAACCTCATCCAACTCCAGTCTTTGACCGCGAATCTTAATCTGTTGGTCTGCTCTTCCCAGAAACTCAAGCGAGCCATCGTTCATCATGCGCATCATGTCACCAGTTCTGTAGATTCTCTTGTTACTGTCGAGAACTTCGATGGTTTGGAAGCTCTTCGCCTGTTCAACGGGACGATTGAGGTAGCCCAATGCGACTTGAGGACCAGCGATGCAAAGCTCGCCTGGTTGACCTCTTCTGGCGACAACCAGATCATGAGGTGATGTGCCAGGGCAGAGAATAAGTGCTTCGAGGCCTTGGAAGGGAAGACCAAGATTGCGCGCGTTGGAATCATGATTGACGGCATGGCCGAGACAGCCAATGGTCACTTCTGTCGGACCGTAGAAGTTGAAAAGAACAGCCTTGTCATTCTCAGCCTCTGAGTCTTTTGCCCATGTGTTCAAGAGTTCATTAGATGCCTTCTCACCACCGGTGGTAACAACTCGCACAGAAGGTACATCTTCAGGCCTCAATCTCAACTGAGTCAACACAGAAGGAACGGATCCAAAGTGAGTTATGCTCAACTCGTTGATCAGCTCTTTCAGGTTAGCCATCATGGCTGTGCGGTCTTTGCCGATGACGATGCGATGACCCAGATGCCAAGGTACGAAGAGCTGAGTAAGATGAGGGTCAAATGCTCGGGAAGTAAGGTTGAGGTATTTTCCAACGCCCCCAAGCTTAGCTGTTGCTGGTGAGTGGTCAATCAAGCGAGTACTGAAAGCAGAGATGAAGTGGCAAAGGTTGCTATTGGAGACCCGAACGCCTTTGGGACGACCTGTCGAACCGGATGTATATAGAAGGTAACCTCCATCGCCGACTTCAAATCGCTGTTCCGATACGGGCCAAGACTCTAGAGCCTCGATATCATCATGAACATCAGGAAGTAGGAGAGTGGGAGGACCACTAGCAGTATCAAGTTCGAGATCACCGGCAAGATCATCAGTGGTGATGACTAGCTTGGCTCCGGCGTCTTGAATAAGAAGCTGCTTTCGGGCAGATGGCAAATCTTCATCGACGGGAAGATATACGAAGCCAGCACGGAAGATGGCTAGAGTGACGGCGAGTGACTTGATATCCCTGCCCAAGCACATAGCCACTGGATCATCAGGTTGTAGGTTGACCTCGTGCTTGGTGAGCTTGGTAACGATGGCATTGGTAAGCCTGTCGAGTTGGGCGTAGGTAATAGCCTTGGTAACGATCTTCTCTTCGTCATCGGAAGGTTCAAAGACAACCTCCTCAATTGCGATCCAGTCTGGATGTTGAGATGCGTACGAGGCAACTCCATCTGAGGGATTCGCCTGAGCCTTGGCATCGGTAGCAATGTCGCCACTAACAGACAGAAGATGTCTCTCCATTCTATTCTGTAGTTGCGCCAGTGGAACCTTCGGGTACAAAGTCATAGCTCGTGCCTGTTCGAGTATTTGGTGCAACAAGAGCTCTAGTTGTGGCTGTGATATGCGGCGTCCATCACCAGTCAGCTCGATGGTCTTGTCCTCCTCGAAAACATTCAGAGCAAGGGGATGTTCAACATTGAGTGAAAGTGCTTGTCCCACTTCCTTGAACATGTGCCCAGTAGAGCTATTCTCATTCTCCTCAGATGCAGGATGGTATACAAAAAGGCCCGGGAAAGGAGCGTTACTGCTACCACTTCCCCGGTTCAGCATCCTCTTCACGTCAACGGGATGAAGATTGTGCGTGGTGTGGAATAATCGTGCCGAGTCACGAGCCATGTCTTTCCATAAATTCTCGGAGGAAGAAGCATTGGAACGAACTATGAGAGGTAGCGTGGAAATGGCCGGTCCAACAACACGGCCAAGGTCTGGGTGCAGGGCTCGCTGGGAGACAGTGTGTCCGAGTACGATCGAGTCCAACTCTAAATATGATGCTAAAACGCATCCAAAAGCCGACTGAAGCAGAGTAGGTAAAGAGATTGAAGAAGACATGAACAATGAAGTAGGAATTTCTTTCTTGGTAAGAAGGATCTTCTGGGCCTGTTTCTGTCGAGACTGCGTCAAGTCTGGGAAGGGTGCGTTCAACGTTCCTCCCGCTATTGTGCCACTGACCTCATCTAACCGATTGTTCCAAAGCGCAGCTGCTTCATCTCTCTTCGCAGGAGGGGGCAACAGACCCAATTCCAAGCCTCTCTCAAACTGAAAAGCTTCATCACCCGGAGGCTCCATGTTGTAGAGCTTGGTGACTATCTCGAGGAAAATAGATGATGCGACGGCGTCGTAGAGGGCGTGATGCATGCTGAGCATCATGGTTTTGGAGTTTTCGACAAAAGTCACCGCCCACGGTGGTTCGACGGTTGTTGTCGGCGATAGTTCTGACTGTAGCGTCCTTGCCACGTCGGCTAGCGAGCGGTCCTGATCGCTGGAAAACTGTATCCATCGAACAGCTGGCTTATCGCGAATGATTTGAAGTATCGTAGATTGAACTCCATTCTTCTTTGCCCACGACACGGTAGTATCGCTTCCCTTAACATCGAGCTGCGTCAGAGGTACAAAGATAGTTCGGAGGATGTCAAAGCGCTTAGCCGTCGCAGTCCAAGCTCTCTTCAGCTGACAGCCATCGACTTCATCCAGATGACTGAGATCAAACACGCGGTGCGCCCAATAGGCTTGTGGTTCAAGCATAGTCTCCACGATGAGGGACTCCTGTATCGGTGTTGCAGGTAAAATGGATGTGGTATCATCTGGACGTAAGAGACCTTTAATATTTGCCGTGAGTGCATCCTTGACGGAAGTAAGCCACGAGGCCTCGGCAGTTTGTGGTTTCATAGTATTAAGAACGTCTGTCCTCTTCGGCATACGACTTGAAGTGACATCGACCAATTCACCCAGTGATTCACAACGCATAAGGTCAAGAACGCCAACTTGACACTCAAGCTCTCGTCTCAACAACCAAGCTAGCTTAGTCACCTGGAGTGAACTCAAACCTAGACCTGCGAGGCTATCTCCAGGTGAGAGATTCTGTAATTCCATGTTGAAGTTGGAAGCGATAGTCTGGAGAATCTTGAACTGCTCGCTCGTCCACTCCTGTTTTGGTTGGTCGTAGCTGTGAGATACTGTGGCATCATCTCTACCAGCCAAGACATTCAAGTCCGACTCGGCATATATAGACTGCAACGCCTTTCGATCCACTTTGTTCGACGCCGTTCTTGGCATGGTTGTATTCAAAACGACGACATGACCGGGGACCATATAAGCAGGCAACATTTCCTTAGTCCGTTTAAACACCTGTGACCTGATCTTCCCAGTGTCAACGCCTCCGGCCTTAACAGAGACAAAAGTGACAACAACCTTGTTGTTGTTCTCAGCGGGTGTACCTGGTCGCTGGAGATAAAGGGTCTCGACGTGTTCAATAGCTGCATCGTCATCTTTGAGGGTTGCACATGCAGCACTGATCTCGCTCAATTCGATACGGATACCAGTGATCTTAACAAGGTCATCGTTGCGACCAAGGAACTCAAAGCCATGGTCGTTCAACCTAACCAGATCGCCGGTTAAATAAATCCGCTCATTGATACCAGCAACACCCTGGATGAAAGCTTTGGTCGTCTTTGCTTCATTCGCGAGATATCCTTTCGCGACCTGTGCGCCACCCAGAGCTAGTTCGCCCACACCGTAGCGTGGGACAAGCTCCCACCGCTTGGTCCCCTTGGTAGTCTCGACTTCACGCACGACATAGGCTGTGCAATGATTGAGAGGGAAGCCGACGTTTGCAGCCTTGGCATCATCTAGACTTTTGCCGTAGAAACGTCTCATAGTTGAAACAACAGCATTTTCGGCGGGACCGTATGTGTTGTATGCACGGGTAGTGATCTCGGGTGCTGCCCAAGCTTCGGCAACATCTTCGGTAAGCTTTTCTCCAATGAAAGTGACATACTGGAGAGTCGAGCCCTTGAGCTCTTGAACTGCGATACTTGCGCCGAAAGATGGTGTGAGATGTGCGTGCGTCGGACTAGACTTCCATATGAACTCGGTGAAAGTCCCGAGGACAAGTTCCCTGGTGCCGCTGATGACGCTACCCGCTAAGCCCCATGTGTAGAAAAGGTCTTGGACGAAGACGTCAAAACTGTAAGAGGATAGCTGAAGGGTGCGAACCTGCTCCCTGTCGTCATGTTCGACCTGGACTTGCAGGTCACGCATTGCTTGGGCAGCTGCGCTGTGCTGTATCATGACGCCCTTGGGTTCTCCAGTTGTTCCCGAGGTCCAAAGCAAATAGGCGAGATCCTCACCACTGATCCTGGATGAAGTGATGCTATCACGTGGCTTGGACCTTCGATGGGTCTTTCGATCAGCATACTGGTCTACCAGAATGACCTGGACATCCTTCAAAGCCTCCTGCGTGAGACATGACTCAACCAGAGGAAGGGACTCAGTGTTTGTGAGTAGCACCTTGCTCTGTGCTCTAGCGATCAAAGATGTGCGTCTCTGAACGGGGGAGGTAGTGTCGATAGGACACCATGCAGACCCGGCCTTCAAAATGGCTAGAATCGAAACGTAAAGCTCGACACTGCGTTCCATACAGATAGGAATTATGTCGATGTCTTGTTCTCGAAGTATGTCGGCAAGGCCGTTGGCTCGAGCGTCTAGCTCAGCATAACTGAGCTCAATAGGGGGACTATCGAGAGAGGAGTAGAAGCTCAGAGCCTGAAGCTCAGGAGTGGAAGAAGCCTGATCTTCGAATTGTGCATGTAGAAGCTGAGCCCTTTCGCGGAACTCGCGTCTCTTGTCATCTAAGGTCTCGAGGTTTTCTTGGACGAGCATGATACCTTCGGCTGACAACAAGTTTCGATCCATGCGTGATGGTAGACTCTGCGCCAAGTCATCTGGAACAGAAGAAAGAATGGCCTCCGTCAGATTCGCAAATTGCTTCGCAATACATGTGCCAGAAAGCTTCGAGAGCGTCTCTTCACGATATGTCACTTTGAAGACAACATCGTCAAACTTCCCGTTCCGATCGGCGTGGTTGGGATTCGTGGGAAAGACTTCTGCAAACATGGCAAAGTCATAGCGTATAGCTGGATTAGAGATTTCATTCCAAAGATCGACACCCTCCCAACCATCATCTGATGAAGGGTACGCTTGTAGGGCAAGAGCAGTGTTGTACGGCAGGGCCTTGAAGACGCCGAAGGAAGTATGTCTGTGGCCTTGTGCAAATCGAGAATGGCTCATCAAATTGTTAATGAGCTGACCCAATTTCTGCGATTCGGGAAGCTTGACACGGCAAGGAACGACAGAAAAGGTAGGTGCGTGAATGAGTTGATCGTGTCCTGATATGACACTTCCAAAAGTCACATCATCGGTATCTGCTTCGGAGAGGATGTGCAAGAGTATAGCCCAAGCTGCTTCAAGGATTGTGAGTGGAGAACCACCCAGGGCTCGGCTCTTGGCCTCGAGGACTTGCCATGGCAAGTTGCTGGTGTATTGGACCATACCGTGTTGCCGAGCACCAGCAACTGATGGCTTGACGTTGTTACCGCTTATTGCCCCAAGAGGCTCTGTCTCCCAGCCTTCAAGTTGCTTCTGCCAGAGTACATCTGTTTCTGGGTTAACATTTGACGCCCAGTCGAAGACGGCTTCGTAGATGCCCAGTCGCTGAAGAGGATCTAAGCCATCGTACTGTCTGACAATGTCTAACATCAGTACTTCAAGTGATGGTCCATCGCAAATACAATGTGCAACGCTGATAGTCAGAAATCCACTGTCATTATCATCTTCTGGCTCAATGATCTGAATCTGGTACAGCCTGTGCAACTCGAGAGCGAGATAACTCTCCGCCAAATCAAGCCAAGTTTGGGGATCGTGCGATATGTTTCCCTTCGTTGCCCCTCTGTGTAGAACAACACTCGATCCTCCTACCAAGTATCCCCACGCTTCGCGTGTCAAGACGGTTTGGACAAATGGAGATAAGACATCGTCGGAGGGGATCATTGTGCAGCGATAGATGGCTTGTCGAGAAAGTACGATTTCGATAGCGTCCTTCAGAGCAGAAACCGATACACCAGGCCTGAGTCGCAAGACAGTATGGCTGATATAATTCCGTTTGTCCATAGCAAAACTCACAGCTAGTTGGCTCTGGGTGCTGGTGGCAGGGAGGACCATCTCGATATCCGACTCGTTCTTAAGATTGAGCTTGTCCACAACTTCAGGCATGTGTTTGGTGGAGAATGCTTCAAGCTTAGCCTTGGTACTAGCGACCTTGGTATCTGAAGTAGCATTGCCTAAGTCCTGTGTTTTGCGGAAGAAGACAGAACGGATAGTGGCATTTGCTTCAAGAAGCACTGCAAGTGATGGCTCAAGCCTTGCACGAGAGGAGCTGTTCGAGGAGCGTTCAGAAACCGGCCAACGTCTCTCAATGTCTCTCAGAACGCGCATAGCGCGGAGACTATCCATACCAGCATCGGCAAGAACAGTTGCGGGTGTAACAAAAACAGAAGTTTCAGCATGATCGCTGAGAGCGTTCTGGAAAATGGAAATAAGCTGCCCCTCCAGCTTAGCATCTTCTGGGTCTTCCAATGGCTCAAGGTTATGTGTAGTGCCATTCGATGAAGGCGCCTGACCCTGACTATCCTTGGCCAACATCCTATTCACAATGCTCACAGCTGCCTTCCGGTCGGCCTTCCCGGATGCTGATCTGGGAAGCTCATCAACTTCCAAGATCCTGAAAGGCCTCATAAAGTCAGGTAGGTGCTGCTTAGAAGCCTTCATGCAGTTCTGACGGACATCTTCGAAGGTCATATCTTCACGATCCTCGGCAACGACGAGACTCACGATCTTCTCGGAACCACTGTCAATACCTTGCTTCCAGACACAAGCTATAGTCTCTTTAACGCCAAAGACTTTACTGGCGAGGACACTCTCAATCTCGCCAAGTTCAACTCGTCTTCCGCTGATCTTGACTTGATCACCTGATATTCTGCCTAGGAACTCAATGACTGGCAAACCATTGTGGTCCCAGACAACTCTTGCTCGATCACCGGTCTTATAGGCGCGACCCCACTGAGAGTCGTCAATGAAAGAAAGAGCTGTCTCTTCTGGGCGGTTCAGGTAGCCAAGCTTGCTCACTTGGGGACCAGTGATGACCAGTTCTCCAACCGCACCCATAGGCACAGGTTGCAAGGCCTTGCCGTCTAGGGATCGTGGCTGGTCAACAATAAGGACGCCGCATGTTGCTAGCGGTGATCCGATGACAGACCCGCGCTGATTTCCCGGGACATGCGCTTGCGCAATACAGTATATAGCTGTCTCGGTAGGCCCGTACCCGTTGAAGATACCCATAGGCACATTTGTAATCTCATCAATCGTCGTCGGGTTCCATCGCGCAAAGTCTTGCAACAGCTTGGCACTCAAGGTCTCACCACCAACCATGAGACCCTTGATAGAGTTTTGGTCCAAGAGGCTAGCGAAGCTAGGCGTAATATTCGTGATATCAGCCTCAAGCGTTGCAACAACCTTATCGATGTTCTGAAGCGTGAGATGTCTAGGGGCGCAGCATAGCGTAGAGCCGCTGCTCAAACTCCAGAAGATTTCGAACAGAGAAATGTCGAAGATCGGTGCTGCACCTTGGAACCATCGAACCCGTCTGCAATCTGGTGGTGGGAGGCTGAAGCTGAAGTGATCGCTGAGAGAAGAGACGGTGCATAAAGCGGAGAGATGGCTAACTGCAACACCTTTGGGAAGGCCAGTTGTTCCTGAGGTATAGAGAATGTAGGCTATATCATCCGGAGTTGTTGACGACTGAGATGGTAGATGTGTTGGCTCAACATCGCACGTTTTCAAGTAACTGGTCACATCAATTATATGCGTAGAATGACCTCCAGTCGTCAAGCACGTATCCGATGCCATGATGGACGAAGTTGTGAGTAAAGCGACGGGTCTCAAGTCCGCCATTAATGCCTCTTTTCTCTCCCTAGGTGCATCGACTGCGATAGGACAGAAGGCTACCCCTGCCTTCAAAGCTGCAATGTAGGAGATGTAAAGTTCTGGGCAAGGTCCCATCAGAACAGCAACGATCTGAAGCGATTTCGCCGATTTAGAACGACTTTCCAGTAGCTTGTGAGCTAGAGCTGTAGCGACGTTGGAGACTTGTCGGTATGTAAACTGGATTCTACTCCCCGTTTCCAGATCTGTCAGGTAGTCGATCGCGATGCCCTCGGGATTCTCAAGGACGCGCTGCTCAAACCAATGGTGAAGGAGAGCTACCTTGCCTTCAGTTCCACTTGAACTATCTTGGATGTGGCTTGGGTACGTTCCGGGTAGCACCATTGGACTTGATTCTGGTGGAAAGTTGAGTACAGAAGGTTGCGACCATTGAGACCCTGGGTCCTGGTGCTGTCGTCTGAAGATATCGTCCAACATGAGACCCAGTGCTTGGAGAGCTGCATCAGAAATGATGCTCGACTTGGCTATCAGCCTTGTTGCACCATTTGCTTCAATATGAAGCTGTAGAGACTGGAGGACCAGTTAGCATATACTTCTCTTACAAACATCTACATGGGCACAAGATAATCTCACCTTCCCGTCACCGATCGAGAAGTCTGTAGGAATCTCTTGATCATCATCGCATTTGACCAATCCATCAATTTCGATGTCCCCGTTGGAGCGCAGATAAGCAGAGACATATCCACCGCGTCTAGAATCCTTGATACAAAAGTTCTCTCCCTCGTCAATAACAATGAGTCGGGATACAAGGGTGAGAAATCCCTTAACAGCCGTATCCTCATCAGGGATTGGTTCAAATGAGCTTGTCCAGTGAGATAGTCGATCATCTGATGGTTGCAGAAGTTGCTGGAAAGTATGCAGCGGCCGAAGCTGCGTGACAGGCGGCTGTACGACAGACATGTCGTGATTCATGTTGTTGACTATATCGTCTGGTATCCTTCCACCTAGGATCTACCTGTGACTGTAATGACAGGTCGTGATGCTTCTTTTTGGTGTTTACGCGATCATCTGCCGAGATCGATGTGATACCGGTTTAGACAGCCCTTCAGAAAATTACGTCGTCCGGTATCGCTAGAATAATCCTGATGACGATGTCCACATGCAAGAGTTGTACTGAAAGTAAAGTACAGTGTGACATCTTAATCGGATCCCGAGAATGGCAGATATTTTCTCACTCCATAACTGGTGAAACGTCCGATGCCTGCTTCCATCGCACTCCCCCTCCCAAAGCATCCGGAGCTCATTTCAGTGGCACAGTACAGAAAGTAACGGTGGGGGGCTGATGATCTGATAAGATTACGGCTGGTCTAATATACCCTGGTCTGTTACGTACTTTATGCCGATCCCTCTAGCGGTGGCTTTCCAATTGTTCCTCAGTAAGGTTAAAAGCCCCATGCAATACTACGTCATGACAAATTATCAATCAATCCTTTTATCAATCGATTCCGTTTTGATCTACACTGCATGTGAGAAACTTTAGCCCCCTAAGCTAAACGAAATGCGCCTCCTGGAAAAATCGCTCACGCTGCAGGGCAAACAGCATAGCCGTCTTGTGCGGCAGATGGAACCTCTTCTTCCTCTCCTGCGGCAGAAACCTGTCCTGGATCTGCACATGATTGAGATCGTATTCCGGTTCTGCAATAACTTGTTTTGTGCGGGGGTCGCGTAAGAAGCAGCAGTGCTTAATCGAAGTCGCCACAGCCTGGTACCGTTTTCCCCCGCGGAAGCGCTCCTCTCCTACAATAATGTGACTGTTCTGATCGTGCTCGCCTACTGTGATGTTGCAGCCTGCCCTGTAAAAGCAGGCGGCATTGTCCTCCATTGCCCAGCCGATCTCGGTGTACCCTGCCAATTGGCCGTCCCACTCAAAGACACAGGACATGGTGTGAGGATCAGCGAGTTGGTTCGCGAGGTAATTGCGGTGATGCTCGTCTGGACCGCGTTCTTTCCAGGCCTTGTTGACGCGGTCCGAGTTTTGCCAGGCCTTGTAGGCTTCGAAGTGCGCTGGGTTTGAGGCGTCGATGTGTCGGATTTGGAGCTGTTGGCCAAGCTCCACTATGTAGCGAGAGTAGATAGTTGTGCCGGGCTTGGGCTTGGGAGGTCGAACTGGATGGACAGTACAGACGTTGCCTTTGCGTGTGAAGCCCATTTGGCTTGCGAAAACACCCATTGTGCCGTTGAAGCCCGGAAAGCTTGTGACTTCGGGTCGCGATTGAAGCCAATGCAGAGAATCTGGCGCTCCAGCGCCCTGCCAGAATGTATCGTGGGAGAGCCAGTAAATAGTCTCTCTTAGCGTGGTCGCTGTTGAGTAGGGCGACGGTACGCCCAATCCAGTGCTTCTGATGTACTCGCCTATCTTGTGGCTGTCGATGGAAACGGCTATCAAGTCTTCATTTCTGTAGTTGGGATGGAGCCACAGCGCATAGACAGAAGCCCACGTCAACGCTAGATCCTGATGTTCGCCATGCGAGGCAAAGGATGAACGAGGATCATCGACATCAAGATTGAATATTTCGAGCTCAAGAACAGGACCGAACTGTGCCCTGTCTTCATTGATCATGGGTGGGGATATTCTTGTCTCTGTACCATCTGCTGACCATCGTGCTAGAGTGCTGTCACCAGAGCCAACTAGATAGTCATTGCCACTATTGGCAATCCAGATGTTCGTTTCGCCGTCGGGAAGTTTGAAGGATATGTCTTTCGAAGTCTGCCCAACCTCTTTTGGTGGCGTTGGGTTGCGTGGGGGAACGACGTCGATGGGGCCTGGAGCCATTTTGAGTATACTAACGGCAGCTGTTAGACATGAATGAGGAACAGGAGAAGGAGGTAAACTCACGGGGTAGGTCAAGATATTTTATGTTGTACAGAATAGAGTGTGACTTCTTAAGAGACGATAATAGCAAGATCACCATGATCAAGAGCGGTAGAGCTCGGTAGTTATACTACATGGTCATTCATATTTCCTTCACTATGTTTGGTCAATCGCGACGATCAACAGCAATTAATCCACCTTCCATTCCCCAACCTCAGCGTTGCTACCCTGCAGCCAACTCTCAAAAGCTGGGGTGACATTGCCCAAATGTTTAAAGCCAATAAATCTTGCCAAGAAACGCTCACTGACGTTTCAATGAACCCTTGAGAGAATTGTGAGACTTTCTTTGGATCGGTAATCAATCCTTCTGGGCACATGGCTACAGGCATCCTTCGGCGTTGTAGAAAGCTTGACTCAATTCACATGTGTGACAAAATAGTCATCCACTTTATCGTGTCTTTAACCACGTCGTAGATCACGTCTTTTCTGTAACCCTACCCTGGATTGGTCGGCACAAGAGACCAACCAACATACCATCATCTTATCCTCGGTTACTACTACACCGTAAATGCATCTGCTTTCTGTAAGGGCTTACGCATCAACGTCATACTTTTACTAAATTTTATGCTTGTTTCGCCGTCTTGCCTCCAACAGTGGAACGAGCTGAGCCGTAGTCAAGCATAAAATTAACACTTTTCAGGGATCGGCAACTATCCCACTCTTAATTAGTGCGCAAAAGTGCCGACCGCCCTTAAGCCAAGTTCAGTAGTCCGACCGTAAGCTTAATCCTTGTCCATTGTTTTGTCACTGCTTGACCCACGATGTAACCTTGGGACATGGATCTGCAGACCAATTACCGTAACAAAGTACCCGCACAGTTTTTGACTTGTTTTTTTTAGAGAATCGTTCCGAATACGGACGTCCTTGCATCTAGTGGAGTTGTCCCCTGGGTTTGTGTTGGACCCTTTGAGGGAGAGGGAACACCAAGAAATCGACTTTAGTCTGGCAAGACTTGTTTCGATAGAGACAAGTCAGAACAAGGCCATGGTGACCAACGATGGGAAGAGCTTCCCTCCTAGGAAGTGGTACAGGAGAGTCCCTCTTCTATCTACAACGCCCATCGAGCAGCGCCTTACAGCACCCAAATCATCTCGATCACTTGGGAATGTCGAGGACCAGAACAATCATGAAAAGCTTTCTTTGCCAGAAACGAACGCCAATTGGCTATCCATTTTGACATTTGACTGGCTGAGTCGACTTTTGCGGACAGGCTATACAAGACCTCTTCAAAATGACGATTTGTATGATATGCCCAGTGACAGACTGGTAGAAGACCATGCAAATAGACTTGAAAATGCCTGGGCTGCACGACTCGCTACAAACCGCGACAGGAAGCCAGCCAGCTCTAAGAATCCACTATCATGGCGACCATTCTGGGCAAGACACACAACCGACACTACGGTCCTCACGTTGGCTCTCAACGACGTTTGCTTCAGATGGTTCTGGATAGGAGGCATACTGAAACTGGCTGGCGACCTCACTCAAATCATTTCGCCTCTTCTTATCCGGTTCCTCATCGGTACTCTATCCGACCCATCACAGCAAGGTCTCCGTTCGGGCTTTGGCTATGCAGTTGGTCTATTCCTTCTGCTCGTCTTTTCAGTTACATCCAATGTTCACGGATTCTATCGCTCTTACACGACTGGAATCCTGCTACGTGGCGCTCTAATGCATGTTATCTATCGCAGAGCAACAACCCAGCTTAGTGAGCGAGCCAAGCTGAAGCATGGTCTCGGAACGGGCAAGCTCATGAGTCTCATAAGCGCGGACGTCACGCGTGTGGACTTTTGCTGCGGCTTCTTCCATGTTGCTTGGACAAGTATCTTTCAGATGTTACTTTGCTTCGCTCTGACAGTCTGGACGATGGGATACAGCGCATTGCCAGGATTTGGGCTCCTTGCCCTACTATATCCACTTCAGTCGTTCATGATGCGCCGGCTTCTCCTCCTGCGACGAGGTAGTATGCCCTTTACGGATGCCCGTGTGAAAGCGGTTGTGGAAGCAGTAGCCGCGATTCGTCTTGTCAAAACCAACGCCTATGAAGAGAGTTTACTCTCAAAGATAGGGAAGTTGAGATCTGACGAGGTTGTCTATATCCGCAAGAGAATGCTTCTCAGGGCTCTCAACACCGCGATTTCATATACAGCTCCTACTTTGGCTTCTGTCGTGAGCATAGTATGCTATGGCGCGACGGCTGAAAACGGCATGGACGCTGGGGTCGTATTCTCCGGACTAGCCTATTTCATGCTTCTGAGAACACCACTCATGGCCTTACCTACCGCTCTTTCAGCTGTTGCCGATTCTCGAGCTGCACTTGAAAGGTTGGCGGAGTTCATGCTTGCTTCTGACAACGATTCCGGTGATCAGAAACTGGGTCCACAGTCAGATCTGGGCTATTCGTCGGAAGAAGCCGAACCAGATACTGTGATTCGGGTCGAAGATGCCGCATTTGCTTATCACGATGATGAGCAAATTCCGGCTGCGGATGAGAATAAGCAACCATCAACATCAACTGGAAGCCAAAGATTGTGGCTGGACTCATTTTTAGTTAGACGCAACCAACTTGTCTGTGTCGTTGGAGCCGTTGCATCCGGAAAGTCATCTGTTCTCAAAGCCCTTCTTGGTGATCTGCAGCTCTTACAAGCACGGATTTTCCATCTCGACTTTGATAAGTCCTCATCTCAAATAGCATATGCGCCCCAAAGCGCCTGGCTTCTGAGCGAGACTGTCCGTGAGAATATTGTGTTCGGCAGACCCTTTGATCATGCTTGGTACAATGAAGTCCTTGCACGATGTTGCCTGCACCCCGATATGAAAGTCTTGCCCGATGGCGACATGACAGTTGTCGGCGAAAACGGTGTTTCTTTGTCTGGTGGCCAGAAACAGCGTATTAGTCTCGCCAGGGCCATCTATGGCAGGAGCTCACTTCTGTTCCTTGACGATTGCTTCTCTGCTTTGGATGCCCATGTCGGCGCTCGTGTCTTTGACATGGTAGTGAATCGGGCCCGTCGAAACAATGAGGGCACGATCGTTTTGGTCACGCATTCGATTCGCTTTGCTAGGCAGGCAGATCATGTTGTTTACATGGAGAAGGGTCGTATTGCGGAGCAGGGCCCCTATGAGCAACTGCAGACTCGGAATGGCGCCTTCACGCACTTTACTGGATCTTCTCCATTGCTTGCGGACTCAGAATCAGATTCCGAGACAGCTATCAGTCATGGTTCTGAACAAGGCCTGGACGATGAGACCAAAGAGGAGGAGACCTCCGATGCAAAGGCGAACGATAAACCATCTCCGACACGCGGCAAAGAAGTCATGCAAGCGGAAGAACGAGTTGTCGGTTCCGTCAGTGGCAGGACGTACATTCGGTATGCTCAATTTGGTAACGCATTCCTCACAGTTCCGCTCCTTATTCTATCCATCGCTATATACCAAGGTACCAGCATCGTCTCGCCACTCTGGCTGAGCTGGTGGCAGAAGACACAATACACATCCATTTCAGAGGATGCATATATGGGCGGCTACGCAGCATTTGGAGCAGGACAATCCATTGGTCTGTTCTGTATGAGTGCAACGTTTGCCCTATTCTGCTTCTGGTGCTCAAACAAGCTTCATCACGCTTCCATGTCCAAGGTTCTGCTCGCTCCAGTTGCCTTCTTTGATACAACACCTCAAGGACGAATCACACATCGATTTAGCAAGGACGTCGATGCTGTGGATAATGTGGTTGGTGAGACTCTGCGCCTCTTCATTTCCACGTTTGTGCAGGTCTTGGGTACCATTATTGTTGTTAGTATCATCGTACCAGCGTTTCTGGCTATCGCTGCTGCGTTGTTGCTTATCTACACATGGACTGGAATGTACTATCGCCCTTCGTCTCGTGAACTTCGTCGCCTCAATAACCTGCTGCGAAGTCGCATCTACGAGCATTTCGGCGAGTCACTGTCAGGTTTACCAACGCTCAAAGCCTTTGGCGCAGTACCCCGTTTCGTGGACGACAATGCTCGCAAGATCGACACCGAAAACACTGCTTACTGGCTCTCCGTTGCGTGCCAGCGGTGGCTTAACCTCCGCCTCGATCTCTGCGGCGCGACCCTCGTCTTGGCAGCAGGGTTGCTCGTTGTCGGGCTCCGCGGCACTATTGATCCCTCTTCTGGTGGTGTGGTCTTGTCGTACATCGTCACGGCGCAAGCTGTATTTGGAAACATGATTCGCCAGAGTGCGGAAATTGAGAATAACATGAATTCGGTCGAGAGGATGCTTCATTATGCCTATAACATTGACCAGGAGCCCGAGCATCGAGTCGACCAAGTTGACAAGGGGTTGGAGAGAAGACAGTGGCCGACTGCTGGACATGTTGAGTTCCAGTCATTCACTCTCAGCCATCGACCTGGATTGGACCCCGCACTGAAGGATGTAAATCTGGATATCAAGGCTGGTGAGAAGGTCGGCATTGTTGGACGGACTGGCGCCGGCAAAACAACTTGTAAGTGTCCGCGCGATCCTTTATTCGTAGCATCACTGCTAACGCCTTTATAGTAATTTCGGCTCTACTGCGAATCACGGAACCCACGAACGGCCGTATCTTGATTGATGGCGTTGACATCCACACGATCGGATTACATCTACTTCGGTCCAGTCTATCAGTTATCAGTCAAGACGCTGTACTGTTAGCTGGTACGGTCCGCTACAATCTCGATCCTTTCCAACAGTACGACGACGAGTGGCTTCAACAATGCTTAGATCGCGTTGGTCTTGGCCAGATACCTTTCAACGAAGAACGCAACGATGCCGAAAAACAAGACCCCGATTCCAGCCGCGATGCACCAAGTCTCAATCTAGACTCGGAAGTCAAGGAAAATGGTTCAAATGTCTCCCAAGGACAGAGGTCTCTGATCTCCATTGCCCGGGCTTTGGTGCGCAAATCGCGGATCGTCATTCTTGACGAAGCGACAGCTTCAATTGATGGCAGGGCTGATGCAAAGCTCCAAGCTATGCTGAACGAAGTAATGGGTGATGCAACTGTTATTACGGTTGCGCACCGACTAGACACCATCGTTGCTACATGCGACAGGGTTGTGGTGATGGACAGTGGACGTGTGATCGAGTTTGCTACTGTTTCTGAACTTTATTCCAAGTCGGGCAGTGTATTTAGATCTTTATGTGATGCGGCAAAAGTTTCTATTTAAGCATTGCAATCAGTCTTGAACATATCTATATCTCTATATGGTATTTACTTCATACCAACATTTTAATGAATAAATAATTCACTTCAGCAATGGTTCCTCAATTCTGCATTTGGAACTATCTGGTTTCACGATCGATCTGCATGTGTCTGCGATAACGGAGCGATGAAATTGATAAGTCTGGGACTCTGGACGCCAAGATCTACACTGAAATGTCTTGCTACGTTAACCGATGAACCTTGACTCTCACGAGCCAGTACCTCGGGTGGTTACGGACAGGAAAGATCGTCAGTGCAACAAAACAAGCCCAAAAGCATGTCTTACCCTTGGTCAATCGTGAAAATTTTGCCTCCCCTTGTAACCTCCCACGCGTGCAGGTGCCCATGTTCGGACGATTTACCTCATATCAATCTGATTTCCAGGATCAAACAGTTGCATTGGACTTTTGTACCAGGATTCTTTTCGGCGCCTCATGCGATGTGTAAATGTCACAGTGAACTACACTGTCGCATTTCACTGTCCGACATTTCTGCATATAGAAGTGATCTACACCGTTGTCCCACTCTAGAGCTGATCCCTACTCTCCTGGATCATCTGATTAGATGGAAGTATGTGATAATCTTGGCTTCATGCAGAGTGAACCAACACGAGTGGATGAAGCAAAGATCAGATAATCTTTTTTCACAAAAAACCACGCATGTTGATCCCCTTGTGGCTTCCAGCCTAGTAAGTAGAATCACGCCAGCCTGTACCACCACCTTTGAAGTACACCCTGGTGCCCGAGAAACGGCGACGAGGGGCCCTGTATCCTTTCCGGTAGCTTGGCATTCAGCACTGTCTGTTGGTTCAGTCTTTTTCTCGTTCTTGTAGGGGGCGAACAGAACCAACAATTATTCCTGTATGGCAAAAAGTCAGGCCAAATGGGAGACTACCGATGCAACTAAAAGAGTTTTTCTCTGTCAATTTCCTCTTTTCTTGAACGCTTTCTCTTGAATTGTATTTTATGCGCCGTCAATAATTTGTCTAGAGCACAAGCTCATCAACTCAATTACATCGCCAAAATGACAACGCCCAAACACCCGTCGGGCTCGGAGGCCCAGACTCCTCCACAAACCAGTGCAGAATCACCGCAAATGTTCGAGCTCAACGAGAAGAAAGACTACGATACCTCCAATGCCCCTGTATCCGACGATGAACACAAAGAAATTGGTGTAAGCCGAGTCGAAGCCTTCAACAAGGTCCTATACCAATCTGGCAAAAAGGGCAAGATTTTGCTCTGGCTGCTGGGTATCTCCATTGGCTTGACCATGTTCGCCTACGCGCTCGACATGGGCATTACCACCACCATTTTCGGTACGCTGGCGGCCTCTACGTTTGGTGTACATAGTCAACTCGGTACTGTCAACACGGCAGGCCAGATAATTCGTGCTATTAGCAAACCATTCATTGGAAAGTTGGCGGATATCACATCGCGACCTACGACTTATGTCGTTGTGCTTGTCTTTTACGCTGTGGGCTTTGCAGTCGCTGCTAGCGCCTCTGGCTTCACCTCATATGTCATTGGCATCTGCTTTACTTCGGTTGGCAAGTCTGGTCTCGATCTTCTTAGCGACATCATCGTCGCCGATTTGACACCTTTAGAATGGCGAGGGTTCTTCGGCGCTTGTCTTTCTCTGCCATTTATCGTCACCGTCCCCGTCAATGGCTTCATCGCCGAGGGCTTTTATGAAGAGTGGCGATGGGGTCTTGGCATGTTCGCCATTCTTGTTCCTGCTCTTCTCCTTCCTGCAATCTTCACTCTCTACACGATGCAACGTCGCGGTGAGAAGGCCGGAATGGTCACGATGGCTGATTCCAAGGACGTTCGGACTGGTCGTACTGAGGCTACGCCTAAGAATTTGACATACTGGGTCAAGCTTGCCTATCGCGGGATGATTGACATTGACATTGTTGGTCTTATCCTGCTTGGCTTCGCATTCTCCCTGATTCTCCTGCCTATCACCCTTGCTAAGAGCGCCAAGGGCGGGTGGAACAACCCCAGCATGATTGCCATGATTGTTGTGGGTTTTGTCATCCTCATAATTTTCGCTTTGTATGAGATATTCCTTGCTCCCAAGCCAATGATGACCAAGCGCATTCTCAAGAACAGAGCTTTCATCGCCGGTGTTATTATTCACATCTTTAACCAGATGGCGTCTTCTGTGCGCAACACCTACTTCTCCTCCTACATTTTGATCATCAAGGAATGGACGACTTACCAATGGACTATCTTCCTCGGTATCACCACAATGGGTCTCTGTCTCGTCGGTCCTGTTGTCGGCGTCATCCATCGTGTCACTCACAGATACAAGGGTCTCTTGATCCTTGGTGCCGCTGCTAAGATTCTGGGATATGGTCTTCTTATCAATCCCGACGGTATGATGACCCAAGGCACTGCTCGTCTGGTTGCAGCTCAGCTCATCTTCTGCCTTTCCTCCCTCAATGTTGTTGGTGCTCGAGTCGGTGTCCAAGCTTCCGTCCCTCACGATGATGTCGCGTCTCTTATCTCCATCATCACTTTATGGTCGACCCTAGGCTCTAGTATCGGCAGTGCTGTTGCCACTAGCATTTGGACTGAGCAGATGGTTGCTCAGATGCACACTGAGATGCCCGATGTTGACGACGCCACGATTGCCACTATCTACGGCAACATCAAGACGCTTAAGAAATACGACTTCTTGGACCCTATCCGCCAGGGTTCCATCCGCGCCTATTCCATCGTCAACGGTCACATCACCATCACTTCCATTTGCCTGTCCTGCATTCCTCTGATTGCCTCCTTCTTCATGCCCAACTTCTATCTTGGAAAGCAGCAGAACGCTGTGAACAACAAGGGTCTTGATGGTGAAGTAGTCAGTGTTCCCAAGAATGGTGAAGAGGATGCGAACAATACTCAGACAAAGCCCCCTACCTTCATGCAGAAGATGGTTGCCTTGTACCACAAGTAGATACTGTCGCTTTATAAGTACATAGTGCTAGATCAGCGATTAGGTAGCATCTCCTGCACCACTGCCGTCCATCTAAGAGCTCAAGTTACCCCGAGCATTCATTTAATATACGTAATCACTCCAGGCGTTCAGCTCAATTCAATTCACATTGATATATGACTGGCCGCGGGCAAGACCATCATTTTTAAACGATCGCGTTCCTCATCATTCGTGAGATTTTCCACATTATTATTGCGGGCGCCTCACTGTAGAAACTCCCATTGGCATGTTAGCACACACAGAAAATGAATCTGCCAAACCTGGACTAGCCAATTTTAACAAGGAGTAAGAGTTGCTGAATGACCACTTCTTCACGTGATTACGGTCCACTAGACCTGTTTATCTGATCATCTGATAGTGACTCGTTACCGGTGATAACACTGTTCTAATTATTCAACCTCGCATCCGGTCTTCGCGCCAGTACTCAAGATGCGATACTGGCAGGTAGACAGCGCAAAATACCTCACATCTTGCCTCATCTTCAGTGTTGCATCAGCAAATGCGTCCTCAGCAGACTCCAACCTATGTGCTAAGGCCTGTCGGCAAACGTTCCGGACTCTCCAGTTCGGAGACGCGCCGGAAGGTGTCTTTTTTGCTAGACAAGAATGCACAAGTCACTTATACCAGACTTCGCTCCACCTCTGCTGGGACTATCATTGCACCAGAGAGGTCTGGCTGGCTGAGTCAAAAGCTATGAACGAGACATGCCACGATATGAACGGCTCATATCTGGCACCACACGACATCATCGACGAAATTACGGATCATGAGAGAGCCCAGATCATAAGATTCAACGCGACAAATCCAGAGCGCACACATCGCTATGGCGTACTGATGCTACCCTCGTCAGAGTATTATGAGATTTGGGTCCGAACATTGGTCAGTTTAATAAAAAGAACCATCGATCTCCTCGAACGACTTTACTGAATAGGTCACTAGGTTGCGCATGACTATATATGGGATTGCCATTACTACTACGGCTTGGCCATGGGGATTTTCTGGGCGGTAGTCATTACAGTCGGGACTGTGTATCGAAGCCTCGTGCGGCTATTTACCTATCAAGGCCAAAGGAGTTGGTGGTTCAAGCGCAACATTCTTGTACCCGCTACGTTTGGCCGCCGCTGTGTTCAAGACTATGGAGGCTGGGGTACTATACCCCCACGCATACAGACGCTGACTTTGTCATTGTTTGTCATACTCAATATAGTATGCTCGGTTCACGGATACAAGATTTTCGAGGGCTATGGATAGTGGGTTTACATCAAATATGAACACGCGTTCACAAGACCTGCAATTAACAATGGACTCAGTTACCCTTCCATATGGCTCCAAATCCTTCGACACGTCTCGGACAGAACGGGTATCATCTCGTTTGCCAACTTCCCTCTTATCTGGCTGTTTGGTATGCGAAACAATATCGTCATTTGGCTAACAGGTTGGGACTTCAAAACTTACAACAACTTCCATCGATGGGTCGGTCGGGTAGCCACCATCCAAGCCGTGGTCCACTCTATCGGGTACATCATTATTATATTCCAGAGTATGTTATTGCGGAAGGTCTTCAGGTCACTGGCACTGACTCTCCTAGGGGGTGGTTGGAAGTATTTCTGGGCAATCTCGAAACTGACCTTTTGGTGGACTGGCGAGCTCGTAAGGCCGCCCTCACCGACCAATCATTCGCCATTTCTGACTGACCATTTGGCAGGCGACAATCTTTATCTGTCTACTCGTGGGTCTGTCGTTCTTCTGGGTACGACGTAAGCAATATGAGCTCTTTCTTGTCTCACATGTTGTTCTATCGGTGTTGGTCCTCGTAACAATGCTCGGGTAAGCAGCCTCCGCGAACTCAACTAGACATGCCAGCTGACCTTGCAAAGACATGTGTCAATATTCAGAGGCGACTACGATACTCTCGTATGGATTCCTGTCATGATATGGCTTTTAGACCGGGTCGTTCGCGCAGCTCGCATTATTGTCTTCAACCCAGTTTTCTGGAAGACCAGTGCGCAAATCACATACAATGCGGACGCACACATGATCAGAGTCACCATACCTGTATCTTCAAGCCTTTATAAGATCGAACCCGGCACCTTCTACTATCTGATGGTACTCAACAAATGGAACTTCTGGGAAAGCCATCCCTTCACAGTCGCATGGGTATCAGGGAGGGATCAGTGCGTTGCATCGGAAAGCTCGCCGTTACTACGACATGGATCATGTTCTTCAGAAGTGGTGGGTCTTGAGTATGAGAAAGCCCAGTGTCAGATGACATTCCTTATCCGGCCGTACGATAGCTTCACCTCGCGATTGAAACGATACGCTATCCAAGAGGAGCCCAAGCCGGCCGAGATTCGAGTAGCTATCGACGGCCCTTACGGAAAGACACTACCACTGGGACAGTACAACAACGTTTTGTTTATTGTTGGAGGTAGCGGTATTGCGGTTCCTCTCTCATATCTCAGCAAACTTACAAATTCGGACGCGAGGCCACGGATTGAAGTCCACTGGGCAGTTCGACAATCAGCGCTTGCCCTGGATGTACTCCATCATGAATTAAGTCAGGTGCTTGGTAATAACCAAGTCAGGGTAAGCATCTACGTAACCGGTACCAGCAACGCAAGACCGATACAAGGAGAGATTCGTCATAATGCAGAATGGAGGGATGGTCGCTTGAACGTGGTAGAGATCATCGATAGCGTTCTGAACACTGGAGGCAAAGGTAGTCTCGCGGTTGTTACGAGTGGCCCCGCTAAGATGGCAGACGAGAGTAGAATGGCCGTGGCTGCACGAACGGTGTCTTGTCTGCCTCAAATCGAATATTTTGAAGAGAGCTTTCAATGGTAGTTGGCACGAAGACAGACTAAACAGGATCATCAGTATACAAGCAGAGCTTGCAAATGGAATCAAACATAACAAGGCTGCGCCTAAGCATCGTAGTTTATACGTCAATCGTAACACTCTAGTCAAAGTGGCGGATGAGTTTAGACATCTTGATCGAGACCTTCTCCACCAGCGTATTCTGCGAATCCAATGTCCACCCACTCCTTTCCGTTTCAGTGGAGTTCCTCCTTGACATAGTCTCTTTAACAAATTTAGGCCACGTGTTCGTCAAAACAAGATACTTAATGTGCTGTTCAATGTGATCAAAAACATGAGGTCCAAAGCCTTCGGGAATTGAACCGGCGTAGTACGCCCTGTCCGGAACAGGATATGCGTTCGCAGTGTCTGACGAAGCGAAAGGCGCGGCCTCGAAGAGTAAAGCAGGATGCACGGTGGCTTCGCCAAGTAGCTGACGTGCAGTCTTTTCGAAGACTGCCTCGGAATTCTTGAGATCCACTGACGAGAGGTTCAATGGGAACTCTGCATCTCGTGGGCTGATGAAGCTAATGTAGATGTCGAGTGCGCCATTGAATGATTCAAGGATTCTCTTCTCCTCAGGTTTGTCTTCCGTGCGGGTCTGCCAGGACGCCTTCCATGTGTTGAGAGCGGTCAAGAACGCGATGTTCTCTCCCGAGAAATCATGCAGAGCTGAGAAGTCCTGAAGAGGACCGGGATTGTTGTTGAGCGTGAAGATGAAGGCACTCATAGTCAACAGCAAATCGTCTGCCTCACCAGAAGAAGCTGTCTCCGGTGATACTTGTCTCTCAGTGAGCCCGAAAGCCATGGGGAAGCGATCGTTCATAGGCCAAGACTTTCTCAAGATGCCTGTTTCTGATGCACTATCCTCATTACTATTCAGGGCCAGGACGCGCTTGGCAAGAAGTTGTTGTTTGAGCAGTTCAAAGGTCGGTATGAAGACAGTGAATATCTCCAATACCAAGATAGAAAGATGGATCCTGCGCTGGGTCAGTGGTTATGGTCTGGATTTATGTGGTTGACTCGCTCACCATTGACTAGGGTGGAAATATCTGTTAACAGGCTCAAAAGCAGATACATAAGTCGATATCAGGAACATAGGCGTTGCATGAAGACTAGTGGCTCACGTAAGTAGGATGAAAGGTCCTAGGAGATGGGATACTGACCTGGAGATGCAGCAGGCGACGGTTTGAAATCTCCATCCCAAGGTATCTCGAATTCCCCACGATCGCCAGATAAGAATAGGCGCAACCTGGATTATGGTAAGCGATGCTATGGCTGTTATCTAAATGGAGAGACTCACAATCCAGGTCCAGATAAATTGCCAGAGGACTGAGGGCCACCACTCCCACCCTCGTCCCAGATCAATCAGTTGCTCTGGAAATGTTTTCTCGCGTATCTCAGTGCCAGGGATACCAAAGGTGGGGTGATATTTGCGACAGGCCAGCCACATGCCGACGGTCAGAAGGACCTGCGAGGGAATCAGTATAAGACGGATAGAAGTCTAACGAGGGAATGTGCATACCTGAACAACCATGCCGATGCCGGTGATGAGCAGTACTCTCTTCATGTACCGCATGTTTCTCAAGCGCGACAACCATCCTGAGCGCGATCCATCACTTTCAGCCTTCGCTCTTAGATTGTTCACACTAAACTGTTTCTGCAGCTGCGCAACGTGATAGAATCGACTATTGGACGCATGGAATAGCGCAATACCAAGTGGAAACCAGATGCCCATGAAGAAATATTGAATGTCGTATGCAAGAACAGTGGGCACAGCCATTCCAATCGGGTAAGTGATCTGACCGAGGATCCAATATAGATGAAGCAGAATAACGGCCGAGAACGAAAGCGCCAACCCTCGAGGACGAAGAAGTGGATTGTGACGATTGATCCAGCAAAATATCATCCCCACAGAGAGTAAAACCGTCCATATTGTGCAGTAAGTGATGTAAAACACCCCTACCCGGTCCCATCTTGGTGGACTGGGTGGGAAGTTGTAGATCGTGATGCCCGGGGGGATATCCATGTTGACGATGCGTACAGTACAGATAGACCTTACAGGGAACAAGTAAGTGCATCAAGACGGATTATTAAAACATAACCTTTCCTCTGCTCTTATTGTTAATTCCCTCCTTTCATTGCTGGCCTTTTCGCCTCTTTGCCTCCCAATTCAAGATGTGTATGGCTCATCAATGCCCTTGCTTAATCACTCAGGTGATTGGTACCCCAGCCTCTCTGTCCCGAGTCCCAGGTTATCTAGGGCCGTGATCGACATAACTATACACCATGTTCTTAGTTCACGGAGCCAGTAGATCGTGGAGTGATGCCCCATCTGAGACAAGCCCCGCCGGCGCCAAAGCAGTAAGACCTCCTTGCATCAAAAAGCGGCTTAGATAGTTCTTGATAGGACGCTGGCCCGTCAAGGAACTTTAAAGTTTCTTTTGACGTGTATGGGTGACAGCTTGCTTCGGTCCTGTTTTTTGACATGGTGTAAGCCACTGTGTGGCTTTCTGATCGATCATAGAACCTCCCCTCCAGGATGGGGGATGGCGCAGCTTGATCCAATCCAAAAATGCGATCTCGTCCCGAGGTTAAAAACGATGGCGGGAGCGATGTTGTGGTAAACACGGGTATCGGAATCGGGTGTTGGCTACCCCAATCTCCGTTCAAAACCTGGAAGTTGGCCTGCTCAGGAATATTGCTTGGAGGTACATAATTGATGGTAGGCTAGCTAACATTACCCTACAGTCGTTTCATCAAATGGAGAGACAGCATCGGATCGAAAATTGCACAGACCCAAGTTATGAAAGGACTGTTCTGCTCAGGATCGATCATTATCTTACCCTGTAGGCCACCTTTATCAAGACAAAGGTAAAAGGGTTTCTCTCGTTGCAAGACCTTACTCAGCTTGAACAATCTCTCGGGTGTCCTTCTTGTGTAAACAACACGAGTTCAAGACGTCGGACGAGCCGCCCATCTTAAACTGCAGCTAGCAAAGATCACCATTCTGCTTTGTCTTTGTCGTTCTCAAAAGCTTCCACTTGTCATCCTAGTGGTTCATCTTGATTACCTACCTGGTAACGCAGGGTACTCAGTGGCTCGCCTTCACAGCTGACACTAAACTTCGGGTGTGGCTTCGGTAGCAAAACTGAACTTGTGGATTGAACAGATGAAGATCTTCATCTGCTTCATTTCCAGGCATGGGGACAACACCAATAGCTCGGCCCTAACAGTTCCATCGCATATTCTGTGATGAGGTTGACAAAGCTCGATGGGTGACATCTATTTTTGTCACAACAATTCACGAGACATACATACGATGCCTATACTGAACCAGGCAACTACCGAGGAAGATTTATATCATCTTTGCACAAGAACCAAAAGGTACAGGCTATCCGGTAAATAACAGCATAAGTTTTGAACATAGTAACCGGTATCAACACTCTATTGCCAGCCATACATAGCAGCCTTTCCATATAAACAAAGCTGTAGCGTATCTTCACCTGGTACAGATTCGGGTTGGCGGACCACAATCCCTACGTCGCGTCGCCTGATCTGCTACTACAATGGACGTAATTGATTGCCAAGAGTTCAATCCTTCCACAGTGCCCTCCGCAACTGATACAAGTACAGTAAATGACTTGCCCAGTTCATTGTGCCCTGGATACATCTAGATCCAACGATAAATGGACCTCATAAAAATATTCTGGCTAGGGAACCAGGTTACTGATGTTGACGAATAGGGATGGATGAAGCATCTCACGTTTGCATAGGGAAGACAAGGTCGCGGTTGTACTAGGGAGCTATGAATTTCACAAATAAGATGGCAGAGATTTTTGTGGACCAGGTGTGCTGGATCTTTGACTGCACCAGTAGGCACGTTCCCATATCCAGTGGTCTGCCTACCCTCTGGTTGTTCTATTACTCCCCTGCTTAGCACTTCTTCCTGAAGTAGTCCTCTCTCGTGGGTTGGTTGGTGCAGGGAAGAGACAATACTTTACCACTATCACTCTCTTACAGTAATCCTGCAGACGATCAGGGCGCTGTTTCATATTTGTTTTCCCGTGAGGCCGTGAGGCCGTGAAATCGTTGACATTGTTGAAGTCGTTGTATGTCTGGTGACAAGTCTCGAAACAAAGGGCACGTCCACGGAAACATGTCTCAGGTTTTCATGTACTCGCACGAGACGGCATTTATCCAAGTAGTCGATTGGACGATGCCATGAACGCTAAAAGCGGAAATATCTCCACTCCCAACCGATAGTTCGCACGACCCTGCAGCAATAATACCATCTCCCTGCATGAACGCAATTTAATATGCAGGTACACGACTTTCCTCAAGGCTATCTATCTTTGCTGAGTGTCAATTGCGCAGAAGATACTGGCAGACCCTGCCGGAAAGTTTCATCCCGGTAGACACTGCGAAAGTCCATCAGAGTGAGACATGCGCGATGTGCCGTATTAGCAGGTGAGGCCCTTCAGTCGGATCCCTTGGGCAATTTGTACGGGAAATAGTGACTGTTGGAAAAGTGAAATACTTGAGCGACTTGACAAAGATTTGTATAAAGATGAGTGCTCATCACCTAAGTCCTGGAACTATCCTTGGAGCATCAACCCAACAATTCATCATTCTTTACTACCCCTTCCGCTCTTCAGCCTCCATCTCTCCTCTTGAAGACACTTTTCTTCTTTCATCAACATGAAGACATCTACTTTCGCTTCAGCCCTCTTCTATATCCCTCTGGCCCTTGCCACTGGGAACTACTTCCACCTGGGCGGGGAGACGACCAAGACTGTGACTGCCAAAGTTACAGTCACTCTGCCTCCACTCAGATATCCTGTCACCAAGACAGAGACCAAGTGCGGATGGAGACCCACTGTCACCAAGTACCATAATGAGCCGGCTTACACCCACTACAAGACCGTCACCGCTCCCGGACCAGACTACTACCCTGTTCCTGTCAACTACAAGACTGTCACCGTCACTAAATCTGCCAATGACCCTCCTATCACCAAGTACAAGACCACCACTGTCACCGAAGGTTACCATGATACTGTTACCAAGTACAAGACTGAGACTGTTACCAAGTCCGTCCCTGGCTCTGCTGTGACCGAGTACAGAGCACAGCCAGCCAAGACAGTCACAAAGACGTTCACAAAAACAGTGACCCATAAACCTTACCCCACCGACCGCGAGTCCGACTACGATACTGGGTACGGCGACTATGGATACGACAGCAAGCACGGCAACTACTACAAGGCCTAAATCAAAGATATCCTGTACATCATAAAAAGGCACTATAAAATGCTTGTATATCCGTCATTACTGATAAGACGGAGCATGCGATAGAAACAACATTCACTGATTACCCTTTCTTCTACACACACGAATTCGACATATGTGGGATTCAGCTGCTCTTCATTTTCATTTGTCTACTGGTTGGGGGTTTTCTTTGCTGGACATAATTGTTTATCTTATTTATTACTGTTATGGCTTCAGAGCAGGGGCGTGGATAGAGTTATCGCGGTACTGCTCACAAGGTACAAGGACTAGGTATAAGAATTATTAATATATTTCTACCATGATTGTTGGGCTTGTTGTGACTGTATATATAAATAGCCAAAGCCAGGCACTGGCCACCCACCTTAGGCAAATTAGACTAGACCTTTATTGTAACTGACCCTGGAAAAGTCGCCATGCTATGACCATTGTTCAACGTGAATACACGTAGACAGCCAAACCTGCGTTTACGCTCAACTGTGGGAGTCCGGGCGATGTACTACTTGTCTTACTAGATCTGCAACCTATAACCCTATCCTCGGTTGGTCAGTCAATAGTATAACAGTTAAACATACTGTAACACACTGTTCAAAAGATTTATGATTCACTCTGCAAGTAGACATCGCTTGGTTGTTCAGGCCTCATTCCGGCGCCATCAATCGAAAGAATATATCTATCTAAACCAACAAAACTACAACGTATCCCAACAAGTCCTTGGAACAGGAAAAGCCAGAACGCCTAGTAGGAAACAAGTGCTTGAACATACGTCCACAATTAGCAATACCGCCATTGACACCAACTAAAACCTTAAACGAAGCCTCTTCGGAATAGGACCACCCATAAAGCGGCCTGGAGTGATTGAAATTACACAGGAAGCGACGACCTGCCGAACACAGTCTACCATCAGACGTTAAGTAAGGCGATAATTAGCCCACTGAACAGCAAACTGGAACAGCCAATGCTTGTAGCTGCGGAGGTAATATGGGAGATTGGCGTAGCAAGAATCGAGGGCTTGCCAGCAGTTGGTGTAAGCACAGTAATGGGCCTTGTCGGAGGCTGAGTTTGCGCGGCTCCACCCACAGCTGTAGCGGCTGTGGGGGCCCCATGGTCGGTACCGTTATTACAAATAAAGATACTAGTTCTGACAACAGGTGTTAGGACGGTTCCAGAAGTACGGTCTCTGGTAGGTGTAGCTATAGGGCTGGAACAATTGCGAGCCGTACAGGGAGCCTCATGTGGTACTGCACTGGTACCCTTCTCGGTCGCTCTTCTCGTGATCTTGAATGGAAAGGAGTATTGGAAAACTGTAGAAGTAGACTCTGATCTGAACACAAGGCCGTAAACCTGCTCGCCACCTAGATCTGAGTCCACGGCCCAGTTGTAGAACTCTTCATCATTGTCAATACCCGCTGCTAGAAGTTAGTACAACGGCACCCATCATATTATATGATTTTGACTTAAACCTACTGGCGATAGTTTTGATGGGTTGTTGAGTGCCCTGAGTAGGACCTCCAATCAGAGAGATGGATATCTTTTCATCAGAATATTTTGCAGGAGTTTCCCATGAGATTTTGAAAGACTCCCCAGCAGGGACTGACTGTAGATTGGTAGGCGTGATGATTCGGTCAAAGCCCGCAGTCTGCGCGACGACTTGGACGATGAAAGTAGTGATAGCGATGGTATAAGATGTCAGCTTCATTTTTGTCAGCCTTTCAGATGATGTTATAAATGTAAAGGTGTTCAGATTATGATCCGCTCAATAACGCAGTGTGCGAGAATATACAATATCGCTTTTTTAAGAAACCAGAGATCGTTTTAAGTACAAAAAAGCGTATAAGTTTGGTTGCTGGGAAGACCATGGCTGGTATGTGTTGAAAACTTGGTAAATCGTAAGTAGAGACTATCAAAAGGAAAAGGTATGTTTATGACGACAGAGTATGTCTAATTGAATGCCCAGTCCAGGCTGGATGTAAGTGGAGACATGAGAGGCAACGGATATATCTAATTGAATACCAAGTCTGAGCAGGACATAATCTGAGACATGAGGTGCCGGTTTCCAGGGCGAAGACGATCAAACGTTGAGCCATGACGACAAGGCTTAGTCATATATCCCCTTCGTAAAAAGTTGGTATTATCGACTGACAAGGAATTTGAAGTGATCTATGGAAAAAATAATTCAGAATTCAATTCCTTGAAAGATTTTTCATCGGATAGTATTAGCACTAGTTATTGTTTCCATTCAAACTTCTCATCACTGTAATAATCATGGGCCGACGACACAGTTATACAATCCCGTGTGTAGATATACACGGTGGAAAATGAAATAAGCTTTGGTGAAAAGTTATTCTTGGTTATTGGGTAAGCATTGGATTATGATGCTTTTGATTAGAAAAACCGAGGATAACTTTATTGAGACTTGACGCAGAATTCTTTTAGCTGGCAAAATGAAAAAGGAAATATCTTCGAGACCCCAGGAAAGAGACTGGGCAGGATAGTGAGGTCAAACAATAGGCACAAATTCAAAGTGCAATGTGTTGCAATACCTTCTCAAATGCTCACAACATCGGAAAGCTCCCGCATATTCTGACTTGAAGTAGGGCCATCACTGTCGGGTGAAGTTGAACCGGAGTTCTCTGGTAAGCCAATGACTATGAATGTGTGGATGAATATTTCTACCGTATCGATTTATTGAATTAGGTAGCGCCCACAGATACCACTACTGATATTCGGCACTTTTAATTGACCTCTGCTCTCAAACAGATCTAAAGTTTTCTGCTCAATAAGCCCTTTACTAATTGTGAATTCTCCGTGGGTCTACAGACGCTACCTAATTTTATAACTTAATATCGTGTTTCTGATGCTTAAAGTTGGCTTGATCATACTAGTCACCGGATTAAATATAATACTTGAGAATAATAAAAACGACAGGAACAGAAATACAACTATCATCACTGAACATTACTATCACCACGCCAAGATCTTGAACCAGACATGTTCATACCTCATACATCCAATCATGTTATGTGATTGGACCTGCACGTTGTTACTTATCTTGTGTTCATTGTTCATAGGGTTCCTGATTGCACCGAAGGAGAAAGTAGTTAGTCGTTAAGGAAGCCTAACTAATGATTTCTGTCTGTATAGTCTGGTCAAAGATGCACAATCGAAATATAGATCTATAATTCTTTTTATGAGGAGTAAGCGGTGAAAAGCGATGATAAACTGACAATCTAAATAGAGAAAATAGGAAAAGTAGGAATCTGAGAGACTGTGGTGCAAGCCAGTACCGAATCCCTTCGCCGGGTTTCGAACTTTCGTATCCAACGTCAAGAGAAGCGAATTACAATGTCGATGCTTTGAGAGACCAACCCACCGCACCAACCTTGATATGGTAACAAGGTCTTCTACCATTGGTGGGGAAACTTTCTAGAAGTCCCAAGTGCAGTCCTCTGTGTCTGCCTTGAGCCAGCAGCACTCAGGGCCATAGCTTTGATTATGTTAGTGAATGACAAGGGAGAGTGACTTCAATGTACTCACTTGGCGCAATATGCTTCCATGGCGTTGACGGAGATTACGTTGCTCTGAGATGGGGGAAGCTCCTCTGAGGCTTTCTTAAGCTTGGCAGCAACAGTCTCAATCTTGGCACGCGTAGCAGCGGTATCACGTTTGCGGGATCCGTTAGCTTCGAGTTCCTCAGGGAACAGCGGGTCTGTGATAATGCCAGTAGGGGCACTGGTGAAAGTAGTGACCTCGCTGGTAGCAGTTGCGGTCGCGTCAACGGTGGTGGCAGTCTCAGTGATCACAGGAACAACAGGAGGCTGAGGGGCACCACCACCACCAAGGCCACCAGCGGCTCCGAGAAGGGCACTGAAAAGGCCAGTGACGGCTTCAAGCTGACGTTTGTGTTTGCCTGTGACGCCGCTGATGGTGCCAACAAGATTGGTGACATCGCCAAGCTGTCGCTTTGCCTTCTTGTTGATACCATCAAAAGATTCGAACTCATCAACGAGACCGGTAGCAGTGCTGACAGCAGTGGTGAAAGTGCTTGTAGCATCCGTGTAGGTAAGAACATCGGTAGTAGCAGTCTCAGTGGCATAAGAACCATCAATGGCCGCATCAATGATGTCGTTCAGATCATCCAAGAAGTCCGAGAAAGAGTTGTCAAGAGCGACTCTTTTGAAGGGTGGGAATGTGGGAATTGGGACGAGCTCAGTTGGTGTAGTCTCGAAGTACTCGGTGGTAGCTGTTGGTTCAATGGGAGTGCCGGGATCGACATCAACAACAATGGCATTTTGACGCTGCTCCAGAGGGACCGCGAGAGCGCTGCCAGAGAGCAAGGCGAGAGCAAGAGTAGAGCGAATCATATTGGGCAAAAGAAGGTTGAGGTGTAAGTTGTTGGAGTATTCGCAAGTAAAGGCTGGAATAGGTGCTGATGGTTGTGGAAAGTCTCAGCCAAGAGGTGACCAAACGCTCACTCTTATACCTGGCGAGTTACATGAAATAGGAGCTAAGCATTAACTCCTTGAGATTAATCGGATCCCATTGACTATTGGGATGCGTAAACTGAGATAGTAAGAATACCATTGCAGCAGATCGCGATTGCTGATCCTTCTTTCCAGTGGTAAGGAACGTTTAGGCAATGTTGAAGAAGGGCAATAGGAATGGAAGGGCTGTCCTAGCTCGCTTTAGATTACTATCTATCGAAGGAGAGGCCAATTGCAGCTCTGAAGTGATTTTCCAACCTTAACGTTGACGTGCTGTGTGTTCGTACAGAAATTTCAATGATATCGTGACAGTAGGTGGTATGGAAGTCAAGCCGCTTGAGATCTCGAAAAGCATGACAATTAAGCTCTCCAAGACATTTCATGCCTATGCATGTGTAGAAACTTATGAGAATGCTTACTTAGCTTCTTGTCTCTGGTGAATGCCGAAGAAGGATTCTTCCCATCGATATTAGGCCGAGAGGACCGCCGTAAGGGAGAATGACTATCATAGTAATCATTCAACATGGGATACACGAATATTGTTGCTACAAACCCAGCAGAGTTCAAATCACCCCTGCTTCAATAATCGGGCCTGACAAACCAATGGATGGCCAGGTTGTCCCTGGTATTCTTTGTTGCCTGTCAATATTGGTTGGAGAATGCGACCAAAAAAATACAAGGAGCATTGATTTGCGCCAGAAATCAACATGTACAGTCTAGAGAAGAGCGTTCTCGACAGTCATCAAATGACCTTTCCCATAATTCGTCATTGTTTCATGTTCCTGAGCCCCTTTTGTAAATGCTGCTGCTAGCGCGTTACCTAGTACCGCTACAGTGGTTGTGAGACACGGCATAAAGTGAAACATGGCCTGGCCAAGACACGACAAAATCCCCCTCTCCCTTCGCTTGGAAATGTCAACACCGGATGGCCGCAATACCGTTATACTCTCACAATAGCCTTAGCTCATTGTGTCCAATTGCTTGCGGTAGGTTTGTTGTCGATCCACTTCTGGTTACTGCTACCAGTACCATCAATCCAAGCACTAGCCCCAACCGCATCTGGAAACGTGGCTGCTGCTCGACCTTTAGAGGCAGTATGGAAAGCCCTTCTCAAATAATTGCGTAATCAAAATGGTTCAGCAATGAGTGTAGCAACTGTCTGATCAACTACCAGCCTGTTCAGCCGGTATGATGTGTGAGGTGACTACTGCTACGGTGACATCAGTTTGATGTGTAAGCTCTTAGATTGCTTGTTGAATGAACGGAGAACAATGTCCTTCGCTACGGCTTTTGTGATAGCGTCCAGGCTAATACAGTCAACGTGGTTCGGCATTGTCAATCACGGTTGATACCGAAAGCAGTTACGTAGTCATACTCTCGTGCTTCATCAATTACATCTTGCAGTTGATTCTAGTGAAATGTGATACATAACCTTAACATGACTTTGTATCATCTTGGAGAAACTGTTTGTGATCTGTTGCTTCGCATCTGGTCATATTAATACGAGACATCTGAGCAGCTCTTGAGGGAAACACCACCATACAACGGTTCAAAAGTGGTTTAATCAGTCCAGTAATACTTCTCAAAATAAGGAAGTCTAGCCTTTGTGTTATAGAAACTCCTTTGGAAAATTTGATATATATTGCCATGGCAATGTTCCGCACTCAGGTAGTAATGTTGTAACTGATACCGTATAGTTCTCAGTCTGCTCCAGTTTACATTGATTAATGTAGACATATGTATACAAACTCGACTGAGCTATGCCAGTGTGGTGAAGGTGACAATCTTGGTCTTCACTTGCACTTCCTCCACAAACTCTGCATGGACATCATATTGGGCAACTCATTTCAGCCCCGGTTTCTGCAAAAGAGAGATGCGCATCTCTTCTGAACTGACGAGATTGACTCTGCGGTGACGAATACGTTTCTTGGCGTCAGAGTAATGTTCAAAGCTATAAGCTCATGTGCGTAACGTACCGGAAGTGGTCGTTGAGGAACTTTACTTTAGCCTCCAGAGTGCGCTCTATGTTTGGCTTATCTAGTTTTCCTTAACACTTCTGGCATCCTGAAAGTTTGATGAAGGCTCAGCCAGTGCTGGACCACAAGACATATATTACAAAGGATAGAATTACCAGGCGTAGCATTCGCAGTTACAAACTAATATATCATGTCTCTAGCAAGTTTCATCCTGATCAAATAGTAACACAGGCTCAGGCAGCCCATCCATCGGCATTTGAACATGTGTTCGACTACTCGAGTTAAATCGACTGACGTGTAATGCTTTCACACCAGCTCGAGCATGCTATGAACCTGACGCTGGGGAGATAATACCTCTCCAATCACATAGTACATTCTATGATGTCTTTCAGACTTTCGATTGTGGTCTTTAATACATGACTGAAAGCAAAACCAGGTGCTGGAATCACTATTTTCGTGAGGCTTGTTGGCGCTAAGCAGTCCATAATACTGTGTCGTTGCATGTTTCGATAGCTCTGCCACTATTAATAGGATACAGAGAGGAATTCAAAAGGTCTTGTAGATCAGTGAGACATACAGGTGTTGGTAATTATCTGTAATACGAAATGACTGACTATAACTTTTTGATAACTTGAGGCGTAAAGCCTTAACGGTTGACTAGACGTTAAGTCCCACGAACTTCTGTTTACAGAACAAAGATGTATAAACAGATACTTAACGACGTCGAGTTGCATTGGAAAACTAAACGAGGTTTGGCTTGAGCTTCGCATAACAGTACTGATCGGGCCTTTCTTTGCATCTTACGTCGGCATCTTGGAAATCCTGTTGCATGCGGTACTTGACACTTCCGGCCTTCTAATACACCGGAGAGGCTTGCAAATAACCTTTTCACTTTAATACTTAGGCGCTTTAGTCCCTAAATTCGCGGTAGTTATGATGTGAGATCACCATCAACTACCGATCCGTGTTCGACAACCATATGATGTCATGTAATTCCCCCTCCATACTCAAAGCATCGCCCTCTTTATTGCCGCGGCTGGCCATTCCAGAGACATCCTTCTGTGCCAGCTTCGAGGGATGAGACCGGCCAAACGTCCCTGTTGTTTCTGAGTACAATCGGTCTTTGTGACTGACATCGGATGAAACATATCGTCACGATACAAAAAAATCATTTATGAGCCGCGTTGGATTCCGACATTTCGAATGCGACACAGCGTTAAGCACATGTCGAAGACGTCAGATCATGATTGACGATCACTGAAGGTTGTTTGACGTTCAAAGCTTATTCTTGCCACACTTGTCTGATTTTGCTCAATTACGTATCTTCCTGTCCATCAATATATAATGAGAGTCAACATGCGTGAATATCGTAGTAACCATTCGACGTTTCTCTACTTGACGTAATTGAGTAAACCCACTCTATAAAGCGATTGAAATTCGTTTTGCCCTTAACAAATCCTTTTATTTCTGCCCTTCCAGGCGTACAAGCCCTTGGCTCTTTCACTCAAGGAATAATCTAAACATGCCTCGTTTCGGTTCTGACACCAACACTAAGCCAAAGAGTACGTGCTCCGTTTGATCATTACCAAGTCACCCCAGGCCCCTCACACAAATGCTAATACAGGATGGTATCAGGAACAAGAAGGGTTGCTTCTCTGACAGCCTCCCAGCTGGAACGCAAACGCGCATGTGACCGCGAAGCACAACGAACTGTCCGTGCAAAAACAAAGCAGCATATCAATCGACTGGAACAAGACTTGGAAGAACTCAGGAACGGTCTGCGTCGTGATAAAATAATCCGAGAACTTATACGCCAGAACGAAGCGTTAAAGGTGGAATTGTCAGCTTTTAGAAAGAGCACCGATGACGCAATTTCTTCCAGTGCCCGAGATTCTGGAGCTCAAATTCAGGGTTTTGCATTTCAACAATGGAACCATTCAATGGATGTTTCCAGTGACAGCTTTGGGGGCAGTATTTGTGATAGCTCAAGTCGCAGTAGCTCTTTCTCACTTCCTGAGAGCACCGAGTCTTCAATATGGGCCACCACCTTCCCGAGTTTCCCCTCCTCCTCTAGCTCAGGTCATTGCTCGGGAATGGAAGATGGGGACAATCCATATAGCCTCCCGGGCATACAGATGCCAGTTTCTCTATCTACAAACGCCTTGATGTCCAAAAACAGTCTGAGTGGAGAGGGTAATCATGACATCAGCAATCCTTTTTCTCAACCTTCCGTCACCTACACGTACACACTTCATTATTCGTGATAAGACTGCAAAGTCTTTGGGTGTTCTGCGTCGAGGTGCTGGCATCATACTCTTACATCTTGTTCTTTTACATACTTACTATAGTCCATATATTATATCTTAATAGTAATACACCATTGCAATCATGTAACTCCCATTTCCTCCCATAACTGTGTTGTGACGTGAAGTTAGATTCTGCAGGGTGACTAGCGCATCATCTCATACGAACCAAAGAAAAAGAAAAACTCAAACTTGTAAACGGACTCATCCTGCGTAGTTTCATATGTGAGATAGGCTCGAGTCCTACGAAGTCAGATTGGATGGAACTACTGGTTCCATGATTAGTACAGTCATTGTTTCAAGAGCAGTGCGCCGCTCCTTTCTAGGCGCCGCTTGAGTAAGCCGGGATGCTCGCATCTGCTTGAGGTATTAGTACCTACTGACAACGCAGACTGGTGGTTTCGGTAGTGCCTAAAGGTAGTAGAGACTTCAGATTGGCCAATATAAAATCTTCTCGTCACAGGGAAATTGAATAAGTAGAGTAGGTAATAAAGCAAAGTGAATTCTAAAATTGTCTGGAAGGACGCGGATATAAAATCTATCGAAAAGAAGGCGAAGTCCAAGTCCATCATTCGAAGGCCATTTCCAAATTAAAGAACAGCGTACAAATAGAGTCCGAATCAAACCGAACCAAGAAGCGAATACATAGGAGTCTTCGAAACCCTGAAATTGTCTGGGTGATCCGAGCACAGATTATAAACTGCCGAACCAAGTCTTGTGTATGTGCTCGATCACCCCTGGAGTGTTCCAAAAGTCATCTTCCTAGCGAGAGTGCTCAAGCTTAAGCAAGGTTGCTGATGGCAACGCAAGGAAGAGCAGCATTGACAAGACCGCCAGCGGCCTTTGAGTTGTCAGTAAAAGATCGAAGAGATCGGACAGTTAGAAAATGACTTACGGTGCCGGGGCTGTCCTGGCAGCAGGCAGCAGTGGCTTGGCACTCCTTCTGGATGAGGTTGTTGGCGATAGCGATAACGTTGACCTGGAGCTTAGAGCACTGCTTGAAGGCTCCGAGGTTGTTGAGGAGCTCAGGGCCGTTGCCAATGGCATTGCCAGTAGCCTCGTTGTTGACCTCGTTACAGCAGTAGACGCTCTGGCCATCGGCACAAGAGTTGGCAGCCTGCTGAACAGTCATGGTGTTGAGCGAAGGAGCGGCAACAGCAGGAGCGACGGCAGGGGAAGCGGCAACGGAGGCGGCGAGGAGAGCGACGGTGGCGAAGAACTGCATTTTGAAGGTTGGTTGGGTTGGTTTGGAAAGAAAAGAAGTTTCTTAGTGAAAGTGTTGGAAGGTTGTTGAGTTGAAGTGAGTTGTGAATGTGAGTGAGTGATGATGAGAATGAATTGCATTTGAGCGGCAGACTTGGGTTACTTTATACCCGAAGAATTGTAATATTATCATTATAGTAAACATAGTTCTCAAGGAGTCCATGGCCGATCACCGATTGTTTGAAACATTATCCATATTCTTCATTTACCAGCCGACTAAACTTCCCTTGCAATAGGCGTGTCTTGCATATCGAGGGAGCATATTGATCCTTACCTTAGTCATCCCTTTCTTGCCGTGTTTGACAGCTGGGTTAGTCTCCACTAAGGCGATTTCTAATGGCCTTTTTACTTAACGCCTGTACAAGGTATTGTAACCAATAATTTTATCCGAGTAATACTGATAGCTAGGTAGCCATCAGATATCAACAACGAGCACCGTTCTATGTTCTTGCTACACAAAATCTATGGTATCCTCCTATCTTATCTCCTTACACAGGATCTCGCTACTGTTCACCAATACCCCCGAGTTCGTCTTCATTGCAGTGAGGCTTGTAGAAGATCGTCAACTGTCTTGTTACTGTCTCGCATCAGAGCCAACCATAAGAGTGCAGGACCTCGTGCCTGGCATTGGCATTCTCCAACGCATCTATCGGTGAAACTTTCGGTCAATACTGTTCATCCATTTCTTTGACTGTAATGGAAAAGGTGCATCAACACATGTCTGATTTGTTCACCGCAAATTCTCAATCCAGTCTTGTACAGGAGGTATTGGATGATTAAGGTTCCACCACCAGTCAAGTGACATTGTCTCGAAAGTCAGGTTTACCCAAGTTTGCGGTAGGTATACCTTTTCCGGGCTTCAGTTTTACTTGTGGTTGGACTGTGCACATCCGTCGTGAAGCCTTGGCGATTGTGGGCTCAACCTCCCGCACTGTCTCACTTAGCTGCCGTGTCTCAGCAGGATAGCCAAAGAAATGCACCGAGACATCTTGGGGTGCCGACGATCTTATCTTCATTAGGCGCGCCGGTGTCAGATCAGCCAATCACCTCCCACACCGCCTGTACGACTTTTCCAACCTTGACTAGCATTTGCGCTGTAAGTGAGTTATCAACTTGACTACTTCACTAAAATATGGTAATGGTGGCCTAATCTCTGTATTACGTCGAAGGAGCTCGCAGTATTGGCAGTAAACCCCCTTACTCTGCAGGACATTTGATCCTCGCGTATCGGACGTGTATCGGATCACACGTAATGAGGCTTCCGTGCAGTCATTTATGGAATGGCCTTTAATCCTGACCTGTGAACAGCCCGTAGCATGTTTTCCCCTGGACAATAACACCGTTGGGTTATGGGATTACGCGACAGTTAGCGGCCAACTTATCAAAGCTGCCAGCCCTCATGACTCATGCACACATGAGAGACCGAAGTCCAGTGACTCTATGTGGCTGAAAACATACGGATATCTACCGACGTAAGTCTTACCACCGATCCCGGGAACAGGGCATCCTGCTGGAATGTCCAAGAGCGAAGTTCTCGGCTAAATTTAAAGTGTACGGAACGCGGGTGTAGACTACGAGGTGAAGTGACGGGATCTTTTGCGTTAAAGTGGCTCTTTAATTGCGGATCTTGTCTTATTGCCCCTCAATAAGTTACACTGAGGGGGCGGGGAAGTTACTCGTCGGGAGAGGAAAGGAGAATTGACCAGGAAAGCCTGTCTTGGCATCATTCCTTGGGGGCCACGTACCAGATTTCCACTGTCCCTGCCGATCCATCCACACCAAGAAACCCTTTCATAACTGAATGTGTTATTGTATGGGCGACGGTATTGATTTGAGGTACTTCAGCAACATGTGGTTGCCATTAACTTCAGGAAGGATAGTCTCATAGCTTGTTGCGAGCAAGCCCACGACCCGTACAATTCAGGAGGGTTATTTTGCCGGTCAGCATGTGAACGGCCCTGTTTGGGTTACCCAGTATGTACGCGTTAGTTGCTCCTGTCTTCATGTTCAATGGCGTTTAGGGTAGGACAGGGTGCGAGATGACCCAATTGGGTGCACTAGGAGAAGCTCACACAAGTTAGGATAAGGGATCATCGCCCACATCAGCTGGGGGGTTGCTGTACCTGGTCACAAGTGATTTTATAATCGATATCTTTGTTCTTCTTATCATTTTATTGTGATCTTTTCTTCTTGAGTGTGGATACTTCTACTTTTTCGGCTTCAACTATCAAATCAGGATGGTGTTTTGCTAATCTTGCTCCATGTGTATCCCCATTCCGCCTCGAATCAACGTTGAATTGAACAATGTAGCGCCCCAACAATCGTACAGTTTCGAAAGCCGCCCCTCCGTGAAAGATCATACCGCCGGCTCATTACATTCCGTAGGATAATTCGACGGTCAACACGACAATACGAATGGTCAAATGATTAATCAGAGGGGAGCAATCAAGTGACTTGATGTCACGAGCGAGCAAGCCATGCACAAAGCGAATGCGGAAATGTTAATACTTGACCGCAGTTACCGTATACATGTACACGTCAACTCTGAATTCGTCTTCCAGGCAGTTCCAAATACAGGGACTAACCAGCAATCGTAGAACTTGAGTCTACGGAAGACTTTTACGAAACAGCACTCTGATCGGCTTAACGCTTTTCGAATTTGTGACAGTTCACAAGTCTATAATCACGACAGTTCAAGAAGGGATGAGCTCGTTCACTCAGTCGAACTAAATACAGAACCTGATATCATCCATCAGTTTATACGCCTTTCAGCACTCCGTGGCGTATCTTCCATGGCGCTATGGCAATGTCCATAGTCGAAGGAGACTTCGATCACCCTCCAAGAGTCTTTACATATCTGCTAGCATGTGGCATCTCGAAACCAGCTGAAGACGTCCTGCATCAAGTCGCGATAGGATTATCCTCAGTTTGGCATCTCAAAACATCGCTAGAGTTTATATCTCCCTACTCCTACAATGGCGGTCGAAGACTTGACTCGAGCGGCAGTCAGAATACAACTCTAAGGATCAACTGCGGAGAATGATCTTGTCAACGATCATGACTGTTTGCATACGTTAGGCCTCTGTACAACGAATTCGGTAGGGCCAGTTCACTACATGTCGCGCTCTGTCATCTGCACCAACCAATACAGAAGGTGTAGCTGCAGTTCCCATTTGTAGTTCATTGATGACCACTTCTTATTATCACAATAAGCTTTGGTGAATAAAGACTATTCTACTTTATTGTGCAAGTATTGGGTTATGATGCTTATGATGAGAAAAAGAACCGGGGATAACTTTATCGCGACTTGAGGCATAACTTCTCTAGCTGGATGACCACTTCTTGATTTATGATTTTACATATCACAGCTAAGGGATCGGCTCTTGCTTCTGCATTGTTCAAGTCGAGGGCCGACAAACAGTAGTGCCCTGTCCATCTAAATCAACATATTTGTAATCAGTCAGGAGTAGGATCAAATCCCCAGTTCCTGGGTTTGAGAATGCCTATCAAAGGTATCACGGAAGCAAAATCATGGATTGATAGATAATCACACATCATTGTTTGTAGGCCAAATACAAAATACGCCTGAATGCTACCTATAGATCACATCGAGCTGAAACTCATACCTAAGTTTTATACAATTTTCCCTTCCAAAGATGGAAACGCCCCTTTCCCGAATCCTGACATAGATGAATCATACAATCGTTGGACTAAGAGCCCAGTCCGCAAGCCTGGCCGTCCGTAAAACAAATCATTAACCTCCGTAATAACATAAACCATGTACATCAACCCGATACATTTTGAAAACACGAATATAACATTTTCTCTCACTTTACATTTCAACTCGCTGCATCTTACTTTTTCTCCTTCGTTCTCTTATGTCATACTGCATAAGTCTTTTGAAAGCTGCGTGAAGTTGTCAGTCTTATTCCTTATAGTCAACATTCGAGTGTAACATACCCCAGTCCCTTGCCCTGTCTTTTGTCTCCTGATCTACCCATTGGTAGTATATCGCTCTCTCGGGGTACCGTTGCGCAAGACCGAAGTAGTCCATGGATCGGCCCAGGTTGTCACGCTCACGACATTTGATACTGGCTTCGCGGGGCTTCAAGTCATCACTCTTGTCGAAGCACAGCCATCCGTCCTTATCCCAAACAGGTATGCGATTATTTATGCGATAATGCCATGCCTGAAGGCCTGGTACGGTGCGCTTAGGACTATGTCCGAACCGTACAGCAAACTCCTCCTCGATGCATGACCACTTCATCCTCTTGTCATGCCGAGCGTAGATGATGAAGTCGCCCTCTTCTGTTGTGTACTGTTGATTTGTGTGATAACCCGAGTTATCTGGAGAGGGACTGCGTTGGAAGTCCGTTGTAGGTACTTCACGGACGCCGCGTTGAAAGTCCGCGGGGCTTCTGTATAATGGTTCTCGAACACGATAACTTCTATACGGAAGCTGAGCATCATGACTGGGGCTTGGCGTGCTTCGATTGAGTGTCGATAGAGACATTCGTCGTGACGCAGAATCATCTGTGACTAGACCTACTGTCGTCCGAGGCCATGCCGAATGCAACGGCCCAGCTCGAGGTTGTTGTGAAGTGTCAGTGCTCTTGGCAGTATGCACATTGCTCGATATGCTGGGCAACCTGAATATAGGACCATGGTCGTTGATGCGTCCATCGGCTTGAGCAAGAGCCTGCACTCCTTGATCAAATTCCTCCAAGCTAGGAAGCCTAATTGGTGATGGGTCTTCACGAAGCGAGACAGGAGACGGCGCCGGGGAGCTTGCGCGGTCTTGGACACCAAACTCGAACGCTATATTCTTTGTTAGATGATTCATTACTGTGATGCGACATGACTTGGTATTACCTTCAGTCTTGCACTCTGGACTCCCTGAAGCTGACCTTGGAGGGGTCTGTTCCTGGATGCGCGATAGAGAAGGCCCGGTTGGAGCATACCGGTCTTCCCTCGAGTCGCAATAAGACAACCAATTCAAGACATCCATTGTTCAAGTACTCGATAAATTGCGCCGAGAGGAGCGTTCCAGTATTGTCAATATTGAATAGCGGCAATGGTACTGAAGGAAGAAACACTCTTGAACAAGAATAGAGCAATCGGTAAAGATTGGCAATTTGGTATGTGGTAGAAGAGGGGTGACGGGCAATGATAGGAAAAGGAGGGGTTTAGTGTCTCTTAAGCATTAAAAATACTGCTGTTGGTAGATGGAAAGGCAAGTAATTGCGCTACTGTTTGCTTGGCATATTTCTAGCCATATCTCCTGGATCTTACAATGCGTCTCAATGGAGAAAATTCTCCGCTGCGGCAAATTGACTTTGCTACAGATTTTAGGAGAATCACACGCCATCCATCACGGCAGAAAGCCGAAAGCAACCAACAGGTGCAATCGATATCAAATCAGCTGCCTCTTGTTCCGTGCCATGACAACCTTTCCCCCTGCCGAGTGAGCAAATGTGGTAAGAAACACGGCAGGGCGAGCGGCGACTGAGTGGACAGGAAAGAGAGAAGAAATGACTAGCCCCGATATTCTTAGGACCTCCATGTCTCAGAAGACAACTCTTTGCTTTTTGAAGATGTAGGAGCGGGGGTGGCTTCTCCATAATAGTGTGTGCAATCTGAAGAATTGCCAGCCACAATGACAGGGGACACTCTTCATGTGGAGGAAAAAGTGCTGTACCGGGCTGCGGTACCAGGTGGATGGATGAAACATAATGACATACGTATTTTCTCATCTGAATGTAACGAAGATCTGCGTCTGCTTGAGTTGGTGGCTGAACTATGAGAGAGATGGTCAAAACCGGCTCTTTGGCATTGCCAAACGTTGGTTCCTGGATTGATGATGAAGGCTGTCATCTCATACTGCCTATGTCGGATTAAAAGCTGTTGAAGCGGGAGCTACTTTAGAACCAGATTGAGTTTCCACAATGGACGGAACGCATCCTCCGCAGCATCTAGCAGCCTTATCAGCGGGATTAAATGAGGGTGCCATGTTAGCGCACGGTCTTATCCTCGAGATACGCACCGACAAGATCCTGCTTCATTTACGGAGTAGTATGGGTCACGTTAGTTGATAGCTCTTCACCAGCCCGACTGCTCCCTTGTGAGACTGCGGATCTGATCTGACACTGGCGATCTCCAGACCCTTATTTCTGACTGACGACTTTCAGAAACTGGAAAGGTACCAAGAACCTGATTGGCTGCACGTCGAACGGAGCCAGGTCCGTTATACAACCTTGTGTAACACAACCGTGGATAATTTCAGCTGCATAGTCCATCCACCCTACCTAGTGACAAGACCTCTGTAGGTGCAGATCGGGACATATTATGCATATCCCCCGATCTTAGTTAATGCTTTAATTCGCCCAATTCGGTTCGCTTAAATCTAGTCATTGCAGCTTGTAGGGTGTGTGGGCGTCCGTTGCTACACGGCGTAATATCCTCCTTGTGATGGACGTGTGATTGGCCATGGCTAAATGTGATGAGTTCTGCATTTTTTGATTGGGCGACTCTAAGACAGGGGATTCTTGCGTAATAAATTCGAAAAAATGCAGAAAGCAAAAAAGATTCATCTGCCATTTTAAGGATCTTTACTCAAGTGTAGTCGCCTCTTGTTCCATCAGTTTGATGCTCTCGACAAAATTTTGATCTTCCTTTAGGGTATCCGTATATGCACATAATTTCATCCGGGCAGCCTTGATCCAGAAAATCGATGTAATTCTGCATTCCGATCCTGCGCCGGTCCTAGCTCCTTGGCGAAAGCCGTCTGTGATCGGGCTTGATTAATGACAGATCGCTTCCACCTTGACTATTCGGGTAGTGATCCTCGTCTATCTTGTGGGTAACAATCATTAAAGCAAGAGCATCAACGCATTTGTGGCTTGACATACGCTTGAGATACGATTTTACTCAGAACGTTGGGTACAACATATGTCTCAACAGTCACATAAACGGTGGCTCATCTTGCAGCGTCTCTCTTTATTTCCTTTTTGTTCTGTTCCGTAAGCGATTTGACATGGATACAAATGTGAGATCAGTAATCAGGTCGGAGATTTTGACGTACAATTCTAAGACCGCGAAGACGGCATCTAGGACCTTTCCGGAGATTTTCTCAGATCTTGAAGAACTTTGGCGGGTACTACAGTGGCTGCATCTCTTCTTCAAGGTAGGGTGACCCAAGTGGGCTATCCATCACAAACCCAACGACCAACGCCAAGAGTAATAATTTGTTTTCGGAAATAGCGTTTTGTTTACACGATGGTTCACTTCAGTCAGCATTACCCTAGACAATGGGCAAAAGTTCCCGCTCCGTTCAAACCGCTAACAATTAAGCCTGGTACAAACCGGAGTAGATACTCCTCCAATGTCGACAATATTTGAACTTAATGATGAAATCCAAAACTCATAGTTTGAAAAACCACCTGCAAGTGTTTTCTCTTTTGGCAATATGCAGGGGTCATGTTCTCCACACGCAGGCATTAGCACAGACTATAGTGATATTCGCTGTCAATAAGCGATCCTAACTAGTCAGGGTGACGATGTACCTTTTTCCCGCACTCTTATCAGTTTTGACCACAAGGCAGTCTAGCGCGACATTTAATTCATCTCGAGTCTTTGGAGAGTAGGCTCACTCAAAGCGATTGACTTCTCAGTTGCAGGATACGAAAGACAAAAAAGAAAGAAAGAAAAGAAAAAGGAAGGGTTCAGGGTTGCATGAGCTGGAGAAACTTCCCATATAATTGGCTAAGCTAGTTCTTGCATGAGTATGTTAATTGACAAGACATTGGCGGCGTTTCATCGAGTATTGGTTACCTCCCTAGGCCTGCGACTCGCTCGCGTCCGTAGATAACGTGTCCTTCATTGAGGGCTCCAAAATTCAGGTCCAATGTGAGAGGCACCTGAACTCGCATCAACATATTGGGATGGTCTGAGTCTGTTAGATGTAAGACACGGGAAAGTCCTACCTGGACCTCGAGGAAAATTCATATCTGTGTTTCATGACTGCTTCAGCTCACATTGTTACACAGACCCGGTCCAAGGGAACGGATACAGGATACGACCCGATTGGGAGAGACCCAAATCTGCACTTACGCAATATCCTACGCTTTCTCGCAGAGTTGGTGGTCCCTTAGACCCTTAAATCGGGAACCCTTTCCCTCTGCCCGTTTCGCTGATCATTGGTAGGCGAGGGGTTCCGGAGGCCCGGATTGGTTAGTGGTTGCGGCACCAGCTATCTGGTGCCAGCTGGGGATCAGGGAGCAAAATTGAGATCACCATGGTTAATTGCCTACTTCTGGATCTGGGTGGCTTATAATGGTTAGTTTCAGGACACGCCCTTAAAGCTTACGGGCCTTGTCTCAGCAGTCTCAGCTCTCAGGAACCCCAGCGTTCGTAGTGGATGGTTTCCGAGTAGCGCCTTTTAGGAAAGATCTGCAAATGATGTGCTGTCAAAATGTGACAGATCTAGAAACTAATTGTCCGCATGAGCTGCTACCCACCGAGGGCCCGAGGGACAAGAGAGAATAAGGGTGGTGGTATGCTTATCCCAATACCTTAGTGCTGTCAATGCTGCGTTATGGAGAAGCCGTGGTAGGTAAACATGCAACCCATACCAATAGCTGCTGGTGTATTGACGGCTGAGAATAATAAGAACACACTTATTATCCCAGCGAGAAGAAGCACTTGTGATGCTTATGGATCGATTGGATGGTAAGGCTCTGCGCATCTTAACCGGAGGTCTGGTCCGCCACTAACAACCCCCAGCCGTGCACCGGGAGCTGGCGTGATTGTCTGTCCCGCGTGTTTGGTTTGGAGATCATCGAGTAAACCTGGGAGAATAGAGCATATCCAGACTAGCTTTAAAAACAACGATCTCGATCGAGCGACGATGATGTTTAAGTAAATTTCCATTCGTGCCGGTAAGTGAGCAATTGCCGTTGTTTCTCGGCCCTTCTCAGCGAAATATCACCGGCAGAGATCAGTTCATCTAGCTCTATGTCTCAGATCCCCAGGTGCACGCTTCTTGTCAGTAATCCCTTAACGCAGAATAAGGCTCCTTGAAGGCAAAGCTTTTGATGATAAGATGCATCGAGAAGCTCATGATTTCCATGTTTATAATCCCCTTGTCATCAGACTTCAGTAAATATCAAACACCATCACACTTCTCTTAGAGACAACGGAAACTGGTCTAAGCATATTCCAAAGGCTCTATTTCCCTTTTGTCTACCATCTTGCCTTTATATTATACTCTCGGTCCAGACTTCCTATTTGGTCGTTTCACCATGGAGAATCTTCCGATATCTCCTATGTTCATTAACGCTGGCTATCGTTTTGAATCATCAACATTTGAGCCCCTTACTCCCACATCGCCAGGGTCTAGACCCGAGGGTTACACTCAACCAAGCCTCGTTGGCCATTTTGGCGCTCAGTCCTATTGGCACAAGATGGCCTCCTCATCCCCGGTCTTCATGCTTAATCCTTTTGGGACAGAGGCTGAATATGGCCCTTTTTCCAACGACATATCGACATCGCCTTTGCATCAAGAGTCGGGATTTGACTTCAACCAGATGTCAGAGACCAGCGGGTCAAGGAACAATTCAGTCAGCTCGTTCGGGCTTCCGACTGCCTCTCGCATGTGTGAATATTTTCCCGATGCGAATGTTCAAGCTCCTCTCATGCTCTCCAGCCAAAGCTTTTCAGGCTCGGAGAGTGCAGAGCCTATGTCACCCTGGTCATGTGGCGACGGCAGCCCTGTATCATTCTCACCAAGGAGGCAACTTTCTTTCGACTCGGACCAATACCCACCTTCTCCACTCAGTACATACTCTCTGCGAGAGTCCAACTCAACCTGTCAGATGCCGACTGAACCAGACATGAGGTCGCATATAATTTCACCCACAAAATCACGACAAGTTTCGGTGGCTTCATCTAAGAGCCAACCCATGACCATTCAAGCCGACGTGATTGAGAAGACCACATCCAAGTGTGACTATCCCGGTTGCAATAAAGGATTTCGACGTGTTGAGCACCTCAAACGCCACAAACAAACGTGAGTACAAAAGCACATTCGCCACCGGATTTAGCAGCTAACATTCTTTAGTTATCATGCTGAAGGGCCTCATCGCTTCTCGTGCGAGTTCTGTGGCAAAGATCAATTCAACCGCAACGATAACCTCCAAACCCATCGCAGACTACATGCACGCCCAAAGAACCGTAACCGCGGTGTCGGGTTCTTGCCAGCTGCGGTCTCGGTCATTGAGAAAGAGGATCTTGCCAGAAAGCGACGGGCGCCTTCCAGGTCCAAGAGACCATCGGTATAAGACTTAGAATAAACGAATTTACTACAGCTTGGGAGGTTTATCTTCTCGTTTTACTTTCTAGGGTGGAATGGCGAGGCAGGTATCACAGGGGACATATCTGTAGAGCAATGTACATTACGACGGGCAACCAACTGGGGCAAACGGAGGGGCTTCATTTCTAATGTGGATATTGTAATTCTTATCCAGTGTATAGGATTAATTGATAATCAACCAACATCAAGTTACTGTATTTGTGAAAGATCCTGCTGTCAGAAAATGACCTGTCGCACTGATTACTCTCTACTTTTGCTGCGTGACTTAACATGCGGAGTTTTTCTCTGTAGTTTCAGATCTCGTGGTTATATTGCCGAAGGATCCAATTCGCTGAACTGCCGGGCTATCTATCTATATAAGCCGTACGGCTGCAAGGGGCTCACTGAGAGTCAGCATTACCAGGTCATAGTCGACTGTGCAGGGGCACGGGGTGTCTGTGCGAGCACAAATGTTGCATACACACTTAAGCCACGCAAAGAAATGACTAACCGGTTGTGGAGGGGGAAAGTCCAATGTGGAGTACTACTATGCACCCAATCCAAGGAGGACACAGATACCGGTACATCAGTGCACGTAGACACTAAGCTAATGCGTAATCAAGATCCAAATGTCTCAAACCGTTGGTCCCTCGCAATACTGTAACGTAGTCAACCCTTGGTCGCGGAAGTTTTCCCCTACCGTGTAGGCGATGCTCGCTTATATGATCTGCCACGAACGAAACAGGGAAGATGCATCTACAGTACCTTGCTCACTAATGTTGAGACCGGGATAAATCCCAATGACAGGTGATGGCGTGCAACTCCAGCCTATCAACTGCTGGTGGCTGAAGTATATCTTCCACTAGTTGTTAATGGAAGACAAGGTCCAAGCGACAGCCGCCAAGTGACATTCATTGAATGTCAAAGCGGTACGTATGTTTCCATAGTGATAATTCTGATGAGATACTGATGAAAAATGTCTGAACCGCGCAATGGGGTTGCTCCAGGTGTCAAAGCCATCTCTTCAGCACACAAGGCAGTCCATGTCTCAGTCTCACAAATTATTTTCTCACCCCCTTGGTATTTCCACAGGGCGGCCTACGTATAAACGACCAGAATTTAGTTCCTGTGGTTGGTGACACAAGACTAACCCAATACATTCCTCCACGCCGCTGAGTATTTATGGAGATAGATTGTGTCGATCAATCAATGCAGGGATCCTTGTTATTACCTCCTGCAACAACCTCTTGCTTTTCTTTTCTTCTTCCTGCAACAGAAAAGAACCAGTAATTTCAAGTCGGACCTCCACTTAATGCGGTACTTGTTTCCGCGCCATACTTATTCGACAATATCCCCTAATGCTACTTATTGTCCTTGGACTGGTATCAAGAACTGCCCCGCACATCCATTCACTCTTGCCAATCAGCATTGTTATCATTTTATATCACTTTGCTCCTCGTCGGGCAGCTTAGACACCTTCATTGTTGGTGTAGTCTGAACGGATTGTTCTTCGCTGCAGACAATCCTTGTGTGGCACTCTATCAACCTTGTTCTTATGACCATTGTCATTCAGCACACAAGGCCAGCAACCTTCAAGTCTCTTCAAGACAGACTTGCTAACTTATAAGCAATATGCCATCCACCCCTTTTGATCACCAAAATCCCGCTGCGTCCGGTGTAGTGAACAGTCACAATCTATATATGTCAGAATCCGAGAATGATGGCAGCCCAGGCGGACCCTGTCAATTACCAACAGGTGTTCCGCCATATCCCACAGAGACGAATCAACAGTCGGAGCAAACTACACCGGGAGAAGGATCGAATAAGGGAACAAAGCTGGGATATCAACGTGCTTCAATAGCTTGCAGTAAGTTAAAAGTCGGTATCACACCAATGTAGGTTCAGTTGGCTCATGATGCGTTATAGGTAACTGCAGACGTCGGAAGATAAGATGCATTGCATCATCTCCTGGCACAGTAGCTCGTTGTGTCAACTGCATCCATTTGAAAAAGGATTGCAGTCTGGTCTTGGTCGGAGACTCATCTTTGGATAGCCCGCGTAAGAAGCGAGGCCCGAGGTCTGCAGCGAGGAGAGATGGATACGGTTTGTCGCCTCATGTGCTGCAGCCGTCATCTAGCATGAAGGCCATAGATACAGCCATGGGACCCGAATGTTTCCCATACGGGATGCAAAGGCCTCTCAACATGAGAAGCCAAAGTCTGTTCGACCTTTCACATCCACCCGATATGACAGCAGATATGGATGATCCTCAGCTGTTTGGGATACCAATGCGCTCACAGTTCTCCCACTTGGACGTTGACGCCTTGTTGCCAAGTACATGGGGATCTTGCGATCAGGTGTTACACTCGATGGCTGGCCCAGAACAGTTCGCCATTATGGGGGGCAGTCGGCCCTTTGAGCGGAGGTCTTTCGACTCATCGGTCGTGCAGACCACGATCTCCGATACGGAATCTTGTATGGCCTTTGATGTGCCTCAATGCTTCATTCCTTCGGCCACAGGCGCTCCATATGGTACAGATCCATTCACATCAAGTTTATGCCACTGCGCGAGGCCTGGATGTGTATGTCAGTGTATGCCGATATACTGACCGTGCACATGGTCAGATGATGCATGAGACCAATGGTATGACGGAGGATATGGAAGTCAGATCATGTAAAGTGAAACCTGATCGACAGTGTGTACGATGATAATTGTTTTCTCTCTCATCGTTAGTTATTCAGTCTTGTGAAGCCTAGGAAACGGCTTTTTAATCTCGCATAGGACCTTAATCCCATTGTGTGGCATAATGGAAGCTGGAGGCCTGCTACAGTATGGTTAGGTGTTGGAAATGGTCTTTGAATGTTAATAGAGAAGTTTGCCTCGGTCGTGATACCGAATTCGCTCGACTCTTTCGGGAGCACTCCATCATTTATCATGAACCGGTCATATGATTATATTTATCGTTTTGCATCAGTAATCTGTAAACCTTCTCATCAAGTTTTCTACCCTGCGTCTCTTCTCATCAAGCCGTAGTTCACGCCACTCTCCTCCCTTGGCGGTCAGACCTACCGTTAGCAGTCGTCCAACGGTCATCGTTTTTACGGTTCAGATAGCTAGGGAGTCAGCCGAGCACTGCCGGAGAGTTTGCAGTAACGTTAAGCCGTGTCTTGGTATTTTGCCGCAACTGTGCCGTGCCGATCTTCATGCCAAGTCTTTGGTGTCGATTCCTTACACTCCTGCATTGAGTTCCTTGTCATGGTGTCCTTTTGCCAATGACTAGCTTCATGTGTATCAAGACTTTCTTTTTCGACTTAGCAAGCACTACACGTTTTCAATTCTGCAGGATGTCAGCAATGGATTCCCCAAGGCTATCTGAAGTGCCTGTACCATCGAGACAGCAGTCTCTGCCTTCTATTTGGGAAGCTATATGGGATCAGAAACTTGAAGGCGAAGTATGCTCAAGCGTATCGCTACCACCCACGCCAATTCCCAAGCAGGCTGTTGTGCATGATCACTCTTTGCCACATCATATTCATCCAGGCACGACTCTTATTCCACGGCATCACATATTCCCTGTCACATCGGCTTCTCCGACCTTACTTTCAAGAAGCTCGGTTGTGGCACCTGCACTCTCTGAGCCTCACCAGGAGCGTTCATCCCCTGTTTATATAACTCCGTCTCCAACAATCTCCTCATTTAACGTTACCGGTTCAAACATAAATCCTTCGCATCTGGTCCCATTGGCACCTCATCCAGAGGTTCCACCCATCGACCAGAAGTACCACAATGAAGAAGCTGGAGATAGTATTCAGTCCCGACATCGAGCTATGGTAGACTGGTACTCCAAGAATCTAACCTATGAGGAGTCACTTCGCGAGGTATGTTGAGATTTATTCTACTATTATGAGTATTACTGATCCCACTAGATCATGGCATTATCTCATCAGATTTCTGCTTTCGCTGAAGCGAATAGCCAGATTGCCTCGAGACAGCAGACAGCGCGTCTTATACCTGCGAGACTACCCACGGAGAGAGACGTTGGTGGCATGCTTAAGAGTATGGACCATGTAAAGCAGTTGCTCGAGCAAGTAGGAGAGATCCAGGCTTCTCTCCGCTCTAAGAGATCAAGGGCAGGCGCTAGGCCGTTGAGGCGCCTCCAGGAACATGTTGTAGATGTATCTGATGGTATGATGAAACCACAATACGTCGTGACATCGATTACGGAGCCACAGGTTGTGAGTTTGGTCTTGTTTAAACTGCTGAGAATACTAACAAGACATAGATGAGTCGTCCATTGAGACGGTGTGAGCGTTGTTGTCGGACAGATGGTCTAGCATCTCGCCATGGTCAAACTAGGGGGCAGACCCTATGCCGCCAGTGTAGTCCTCGACGGGCAAGGTAACTTGAGCAAAGCCGGTTTTTTTTTTTTCGGAGGGCCAGCTAGGCGGTTGCCCTTGTCACGTCACAAATATCTGATTTTTAGGCTTGGATTTGTTAGCCGTACGGATGGAGAGTGGTAGGTCGATGTCGTCCAGGCTATACCCTGGCAAGCCAAAGAATAGCATAGAAAGCGAATATCAATAGCATATTAATAGAAATCAAGTACGCTATAGTATTATCAGTTGCTTATGTGTTTCGTCGATGAGGCTCTGCTATATGTTCGATCTGCAATGATGCTTACTTTAACGGACATCACCTGTTTCTAATGAAACCTATCGGACTGGGACTTATCACACGGTGATTCGAAAGACTGAAAACAAGGAGCGTAAGTTTGTTCCTTGGGTCGAGTCCACTCCTTAGCGGAGATATGGCTTTGCTCACCATGCTATGGATTGAAGGGGAGCTTCTCCATTGAGGCCATCCTTCCACGAACTTCCAAGTCATATGAGATCATGGCCTTTACCAGTACGGTCAACTCCGCTCTGTTTACAAAGAGTTATTTTCTTCTTGGTTCAAAGCTAGGTATATCGACAGACTGATTGTTGATGCAATGTATCATTATTGGAAGTCCTGAGTGTTGCGGTTTTCTCAACGCTGTCCTGATAAATTTATTCACAGTAATTTCATTAATAGCTATAATTAATCAATGCTTCTACAGTATTCTCAGATGTTTCTGTCAAATGAGTTCATGTAAGGAGTAAGAATGTGTTGTTGTGGCAGACCAATGCCAGCAGGTATCATTGGGTTTGACTCGAGATAATACATTAGTTGTAGAGTACAGGACCGGCCCCTCGGTGGTAGTCTTTCAAAATATGACTCCCCATCGCTTTGCGTCTTTACGGTATCCTGAGCTGCCATCGCTCTCCCTCAGACGGTCCGAAACCAATTCCGACCCCAGGCTGAAAGACCTTCCAGAGTGCGACGGCTTCAAGGTCCATGTATGGAGGTGGAAGCGATGCAGCTCAACATTAAAAGAATGAAGAGAATTGTCCTTCACTGATGGAGCTTCTGACAGCATTGAAACCTCGTTATCATCAGCCATGAAGGATATTTCCATGGTGGAATCAGACCAGCGAGACTTAGGTAATGTAGGTTCATTCGAAGGACCAAATGTAAGATGCTTGTGTCGATCTTTACGATCATCATATTGATCGTCAGGACTGGGCTCTTGCTTTGATAAGACCTTCTGAGTGTGCCTTCTACTGACATGAAACAGGTCGGCATGCCAATCGTCATCAGGATCGGCTACTCGTAACCTTATTGGCGCAGACTTCGTTTCGTCGCTGCAGAGAAAGCGTCGTTGGTGTAATTTGGGTGGAGGCCGTAGCATAGAACAAGAAGTGACGGATCGTTGCTGATATTCGGGCCTTTCCGTCATGGAAAATTCCAGACTTGACGGAGAAGATGGAGGAAGTGATGAGGAGTAGAGATAATAAGAGGAAAACGAGTCTGAGGACCTTGACGAAATTGAACTGCGAGAGCATGGCGTCCCTAGGCCTGAGTCGCGTCGAGACCAAAAGTTTCGGCCTTGTTTCCTGTCATCATTTTCTGATGGCGCGTCCTTTTTGAAGAAATAATCAGTTATCTTGCGCAATCGAGTTGATCCTGGCATGCTGGACTGGTATAAGGGCGCGAACCACCCAGTGATGGCAAGTATGTGATCGGCCTTAGCTTCAGGGTATTGCGATTCAGAATGAGCAGTGGTGATAGCTCATGTTCACATGGAGTACACGCTGTTGTGAAGTGCCTCTCACGGTATTTTGACTAGGAGTTAGGACTTATTCTTAAATCATAACCGTCTAAGTAAAGTATACACTCCAACACTCGCTCATCCCGGTATCAGTTCAGCTAAACGTTGCTTCTGCGATCTGAACGGCTCATGCACGGCCTTTGCCGGATCCGTTCGAGATTCTTTTCCGCCTTCAAATGGCTCGAACCAGCGTTGGGTAGATCACTTGCTCTATGCATACTTCAGGTTGGCTGTGACATGAAAGGAAGAGGCCACACTGGAATGTAGATATGGATTGGTGGGCTAAGCGAGACGGCGTAGCCTCGTTAATGAATGGGCTGTTCTCGGTCGGCAGATGCTCAAGCCCGCAGCTCGACCATTGGGCCTCACAACAAGATGGTGTGCGCCGTTTTCAACGGCGCCAACTGGGCCCTGACAGGTAAGACATAGGTCTCGTGCATGAGGATATGCCGTGCATCAAACCTTTCTGGGTGCTTCTGTTTCGATTTATGTAAATGACGGCACTGCTACAGATCGGTGCTCAGCCAGAGATAGGGAAGGCTGGGTTGATGACCTACGCATAAGTGACCATTGTGGTTCATTGACCGGGAGAGCTTTTGGGCAAGTCGTGGAGTTCTGGTGCTACGACTTGCATCAGATTCGGCGAAGAAAGGAAAGTCCCACGTACAAGATTGGGCTTCTTCTCAAGTTCCTATGAGATACAGACCTCTGTGATAGAACGTAATAGGTAATATGATTCAGTGGAGTGTGAGTTTTAGCCTGACTAATTTGAAAGCAAAGGCGTCCTACCCTAGACAGCTACGTTGGCCCTTAGATACCTAGTGTTAAATGCTATCTAAGATTAGGCGAGGTAAACAATATCTATTCCTGTATATAAATACAGGATGGGTTGTGATGCTATAAAACACAGAGGGAGAAGCTGAAGTTGGTGGGTTCAATGGGCTTTTGACTGCCTGCCCTCAGTGATTCTGATAAAGAATCTCTGGGTAAAATGAACACTGCCCGGAAGTTACAAGATCCGACTTGTGGAGCAGCATTAACAGGTGAACAGGAGTGATGCAATTTGAGATAGCTACACCTATCAACCTATACTCTATCTACCTAAGTATCATCTGCAATAGTCTTAAAATTCATTTGCAGTCCTGTTTGTGCTGTTATTCTCATATTCCAGCTTGCGGGACCAAAGTCTTCCATCGTCTCCGACAGCTAGTCACGACATTATGACTCCATCTTATGACTAATTCAGGACATTGCATGCTTTCTGGTACGTTGCTAACTTTGTCGAAGGTCAGGTAGGGTTCGTACGACCGTCTCTTGCGGAAATTACACTTTCATCACAAACATTATCACGGCCGGTATCAGCCATAGACTGCATATCATGCACTATTGTGAGCATTGCTGAAGATCCAAAAGCGCCGAGACACTATCGACGGATCACTTTCGAGCCGAAATCGAAGCAGCCTCTACTTGAATTGATCCTGTAGCCCTTATTGCCTATCCATTCCTTTGCCCCTGAGCCAAAGCAGGGCCAAGCAGCTGCATGCGCCGTTCCTGCAGTCTGCATCCTTCCAGGCGGCTTGATGGCCAACACATGATGCTACACGGGCCGATTGGGAATATCATCATGCCTGAAGGTTAGATGGCCACACCGAACGTTAGGATAAAGATGAGAAGGCTTGCATTCCGATAAAGTTGTTTCGAGCCATTGGGGAGACTGTTTCTTCTTATTGTGGACCTCTCTGTGCTGTAGTGTGCCCTAAGCCGTTATAAACTATAATGTCTCTCGGGAAGATTCTCGGTCAATTCCCCACGGGGATATTCATGGTAGATACCCGACCAAACAAGTGAATTGACTGCCGTGTCTCGAAGGGTGCCGTGTCTTGTCCGCGTGCCGTGTCTGAGGTTCTACCGTGTCTCAGACAGCTGGCTCTCCCTAAATTGATGGGAAATTCAGAACGGCCGGTCAAAACTGTATCTTCTACGTCACTCACCTCTCCCTTGCATGGCTGCTACCCAAAAGAAGGAAGATGGATTTGTGTGGCTGCTATCCAACACAGTGAGACATGAGTGTCTTGGCAATGGAGCTGACTAAAGGATCAAGGCTAAGTGGTCCCTGATTGGTCGAGGCTAACTCCATGCGCTTTCTCTATCCATTGTTGTGAAACTGGTTAAGTCCGCGCAAGGCTAACACGCAAAGAGGCACTCCCTGGCCACGATCACAGGAAGTCCTACCAATTTCAATAATGCTTACACTCAATGGGTCGAAGCGTACTCTTGATAGCATTCCTATGATCGGTGATCAGAGACACCAATTTAAATCGATATCTTTAGGAAAATGGTAGAGAAGCTCACATATATAAACAGGACCTACTGATCACTTCAAACAACTCTTCTCATCATCAGCATTCATTCGTTCACTTGCATTGCATCGCATTCATCTTCCTCACAACCACCCAAATAATTTCATTCACTTAATCTTTTAAGTCTTTCACTTTCAAAACTTCAAGATGCAGTTCTACACCGTCGTCGCTCTCATGGCCGCTTCCGCCATGGCCTCTCCTCAGGTCAAGCGCTACCCTTCCATCGACCAGATCACTGTCGAACAGGCCAACAACGCTTGTGGTAACAACATGGAGGTTACCTGCTGTAACACTGTTAAGAACGAGGCCACTGGCAACGCTGTCGGAAATGGCCCTGAGCTTCTTAACGACCTCAACCTCTTTGGACAGTGCTCCAAGCTCCAGGTCGATGTTCTTGCCATTGCCAACAACCTTCTCCAGAAGGAGTGTGGCGCCCATGCCGCTTGCTGTCAGAACAGCCCCTCTACCGTAAGTTGCATATCTAAATTTGACAATCTCACTATAATACTAACTCTTAACCAGGCCAGCGGTGGTCTCGTCAACCTCGCTCTTCCTTGCGTTGCCCTCGCCGGCCTTCTCTAAGCGCATCGACCAGAGTGCTTGGCCTTGAGCTCTCGCCAACTGTCGCTTTTGGCCATCATCTTCACGCCTCAGCCCGCGTTTCAATTCGTTCTGCATAAATCATTCCACAGTTATTGGTGGAGTGTCTGTACTTGTTTTGGTCTGCATATTTGGGTGGTTAATCATGGGGTCGAGAAAATCTGCTGTTAATGGTATAGGATTCAATGGGGGATAGAGCTACTGCAGATTTGTCTGCGCCTGTTACGATAGAACTAGATCTCAATAATACTATTATCCAGCAATCAACTGTCCGCTTGAATGAATACCATAATCCAAAAGTTAAAGTCCGATGCTCTTTAAGAACTATTTGGAGGTCAGTAGAACTTGGGCTTGCCTGAGGGTGCGTGTTGGAGATAGTAAGTTTTGTTCTTATCTCGTGGATGGCTTTGGCTTTCATCAACATCCATTCTGTAGAGGGTCACTTCTCCTTTGTAATGTTAAATGGAACGTAATAACTCACAGGATCCTCTATCCGGAGTCATGATAAATTACATTGGAATAGAATTCGTTGGAACGCGCGGGTTCTCAGCAATCGTCTCGGAAAAAGAAACTGAGAAAGACTTTCCTGAGAATTGAGGCGGAACATCTTCTATTAGCTGGAGTAATCTTCTCAATGGTGTTGTAAAGGCTATCCACCAAATGATACACGTATATATCTCATTGTGGTAATGGTTAACTCAATACGTCTAATATAGCTGGAAGCCCACGTGCAAAGGAAACTAGGTAGACCAGAGCTAGTGCCTTTACCAATTACTGTATATACCTGAAATGACATATTTCCAGCTGCATGGGAGCTTTTAGACAGCGTAGGAGAATATATGTTACCCTCATCTCGACTGCACGCTCTCGAATAGAAGAAGCATCTCTATGATTACATATTTTGTATTATGGCAGGATGATAAGCAGTTGTAAGATATAAATTATTGTGGCAGAACTTGACGCTATGAATATGATCTCGGTATACACCAATCACTCCGTCTTAGATGGCAGAATCATCCAATTAGTACTCTCTGTAACTTTAGCTTGACTTCTGATACCGTTGGCGGTACTTGGCCCATGAGTTGTGCATCCGTCTCTCTTGTCCAGGAGTAAACTCTTCATAACAACGGCTGAGATGTGATGTTAGCGTAAAGTGTCACAAGGCATAGATTAAGGCTTACTCATAAGAATAATCCATATAGTTGTGTATAGGATCATCACCTGGCAGATCTGGACAGGTATCCATTCGAGAGGGGCATCCGGAGGTTGCTTCCTTTTGTGCAGGTGTGTCGTCGATAAAGTCACCATCGCCTTCACAGCCTCCTTGGAAGGTATGGAAAAGGCCGAACCAATGCCCAACCTCGTGGATAGCTGTGCCGCCCAGGTTGTAGGGTTCAGAGGTACCCCCAGGAACGCTCTCCGCAGCGATCACACAACCATCTTTTGTAAAAGTGTCGTCCGACGGGTAGTCAGTAGGGAAGCCACAGTAGCCCAGAGCGTTAACATTGTCAAGCTTAGCGGTATCCACGAAGTAGAGGTTCAAGGACGCGTAATCTCCTTGGCGCAGGCTGTCCTTCATGGTTCCCTCGTCGTCACCACCAGCCCACTTATCGTTTTTTGTGAAGGTGACGTTGAGAAGTTCAAATGAGATATCATAAGGATTAAAGGCGACATTCAGAGCCTTGAATTGCGCAGCGACTTGAAGTTTAGAAATTGGCTTGGTCTTGTTTGCGTAGATGATATGCATGTAGGTATCGACACAGATATGCTTAGTTGGTGACTTGTAGTTCTGTTGGTCCAAGAGCTTAGCGTTGACCACCTGCTCGTCTGTTGGGCGGCCTATAGCACAGCGGGCAAATCCGTCATGAGGCATTAGGTGTGCTGCTGCACTACCAAGTAGTAGCAGGAAAGATGGTTTGAAGATCATTGTGAAGAAAACGTGACAGGGGGCTCAAGTTGTGAAGAGACGATCAGTGTACGGATAGTAGAGTGTAGATCTTGAGGCGAGGTCATCTTTATAACATTGATTCTTGATATCAGATCGACGATCATCGGGATGGACAGCAGCATACATTCCAAAAATATTCATTCACGATATTCCTGGGGGTTTATACCATTCCAATAATACCAATATCATATTCTGGCAGGGCAGAAATGCATGTCTCATGCCCTAGGACTAGTGGAGTAATACTAGCCCAGCCACAGTTGTATACAGTGGTTTCTTATGGGATACATATCTGATGTCCAATGGATGAATAGGATACCTACGTGGCTGGTGATCTGATTTGACACCAAAATTTTAGCATCGCCTTTCTCCAGCCTTACCTCGTCCTGTGTTTCAACGTGGTATCTTGAGCCACCTACAAGTATCTACAGCCAGAGGTTTGAACCATGTCCGTCTAATCCTAATCAGGACCTACACTGATTCTGCGCATCGTATAGTCAATCATGGAATAATTGTGCACCCTTTTTAATCATGAGCTAGCTTCGATACATTGTCGTTTCTATGAGGGTGTAGCATTCGCGCAGCAAATCATCGCTACGGAAAGAAAGACACCAAGTCTCTGACTTGGCTGTGTTTGGAGACTAAAATTACTGGTATTGGAAACCATGTGGAGTCTAAGGATGGGAGTTAACGGAATACAACGGGAGGACCAATATACAAGGGAGAGTCCCGCGAGGGGGACAATGGAAAAATGCTGACGTGGCTAATAAAAAAGAACCCCCTGCAAAGGGCGATAGTAAAAGGACAATGCTGTGATCCCAACCTTGTTAGCCCTGTTACTGCTGATACCGTAGTGAATGTCCCTATTTTATATGTTTGAGCGATGAGTTTACAAAGATGAGTCAATTCTAGAGTACCTAAGAGCTAAGAAAGAGGTTGTCTTCTAGATAACCCCACCAAATCAACAAAACCAGATTATTAATGCAGCAACAACCATATCCAAACGGTAAATAAAAATCTAAACGAGTGAGGTGCAAAGGTCTGGGCATTTAATTAGTACAGATAACTAAAAGCGTGCTGTCCATGAGTACTCACGATTGACGCAGCAGGGCCAATTTATATTAGAGCTTGTGAGAATGCCTAAGCTCCAGGACCAGCAGGAGCGGCAGCGGCGGGAGGGGCAGCGGCAGGAACCGGAGCGCTGGTAGGAACGATGGGTACGGCCTGAGTGATAGTGGGAGTCTCATAGCTGGTAACCTCTGTAGGAACACCAGCAATAGTAGTAGAAAAGGTGGCGACCTCAGTTGGGCACCCAAGGATCTCAGCGGTAGTGGTAGCCAAAAGAGAGTCAATGGATCCGAGAATAGCGGCAAGGTCAGTAGTAGGAGCCGCCTGACGCTTGAACAAGATGAATCCATCCTCGGAAGCATCACCGCCGCAGGGCTGAGTCGTAACGGCAGTGAGCTCAGTGGGGGTACCGGCAATAGTGGTGGAGAAAGTGACGAGATCAGTCTCGAAAGGGGTGGGGCTAGCAGAGAGCAAGGCGCTGAGAGAAGAGAGGAGCTCGTCGACAGTGAGTCCGGGAGCAGCCTGACGCTTCCCAATTCCATTGATGATGCCAGCGTTACCATCAAATTGAATGGGGTCAGCGTTAACGGTGGCCTGACGCTTCTCCATAGCAGCAGTATCATCATTCATCTCGAGGGGAGCGGCCATGGCGACGCGGAGGATAGCAGTGAAGATGGCGAAGGACTTCATTTTTGCAAGCAAGGTGTGGGCGAAAGTGGTCTTAAGTAAAGATATCGAGATGAAAGGAGGGCAAGGTTATGTTGTGGTTAAGAGTGATGGTTGTGATGCTGAGTGGTGAGTGATATCTCGAGTTGATCACGCTGACCTCTTATACTCAAGTTTGAACAATTCATGTCACTTGCCAGCCTCAGAAAAGAATCTATATGATGAATGCACCATTGATTATTGGGAGGTTGGTTGCTGAGCACTCACTACCCATTCCGTGTGAAGCTTCACTTTGGAAACGATCATTATAGTCTGTCTCGATCTTGATCTACTTTCATGCACCACGCTTCCACTCGCCAAGAGCAACGATCGCAGATAAAAACCGTGCGCAACCCAGGCTGTTTCGACGTAGTTGACCCAAAGCCTTATCTTGGAACGCAGAATCATTTTGAACTTGTCTCACATGCGATATATCCGCCGAGTGAAGGCCGAGATCTGGTGATGTTGCGCGAGAACGGCAGTTGGAGTATGGAATGCTGAGCTATGTAATGGTCGTTGATGTAAAACACGGCACATTGTAGCCAGTGCTTGCATCTGTGGTCCATGTGGAGGATGGGTATTTGAATTGAGGAGTACTAGAATAGTTATGCAGGTGACCCAGTGATTGGTATCGCCTGTGATATTATCAAATGAGAATTTAGTCATAATTACAAAATTATCACAGGAAATTCGCAGGTGACAGTGAGAAATGACTTTTCAATTAGGTTGTCCTTACCTGGTGTGCTTTGAGAATCCCCTTGAACGGGATGTAGCAGGAGGGAAAGCCTTAACGCAGAAACTACAGAGAAGAATTACAAGTAAACGCCTACCCTATTGGATGGTGAGCTCTTTGTTCAGACCGAGATACGGCAGTGCGTCATCATCTTCAACGTTTCAAGACAACTTACAGATACAGCAGTGTCATATTAGCTGGCTAATCACTGTTAATTGCAATATCGTCTACGAGATGCAACTCACGGCGGTCAAAGCACACTTGATCAAGGCACTTGGGCCAGGTAATAAGAAATTCGTATTGCCAAACTGATCTTTACGCAATTAGGTTAGGCGGTTTATATGTTTGTCGTGTGCGCCCTGAACGTGGTTTTTGAGTTTCAACACTGCTACCTCACTGGGATAACTAGACCATAGGATACATACATCAGTGAGAATTTTGAATTTTATCAATTGAACTATTTCAAATTCTCCAGTAACAGCTTATCGTTTATGTACCTGTAGTGCCGCGATGTGACGCCTTTTGATTGCGCGCGTTGGAATGCCGCTCTCGTTATTAGATTCTTTCGGTTGTAATTTGCGGTAAATAACCCTCCCTATTACTATCCCTACTTCCACGCAGACCCATGCCTTTCTCATCCTCGCCCTATTGTAAATTTATTGTACAAGAAGATTGTGAACCCACGGAAATTTCACTTAAAACTTACACTGCTTACCATACCTAAATAATCACGTTGTCTATCAATGATCATGCGTCTCCCAACAGTAGTTGCTGTTGCCATTGGATGTGTTGCAGCAAGCCCACACGCTATCGAGAACAGGGCTACCAACGAGGTCTCAGCTTTCCAGATCACTGCCTCCAGTCGCAACTCTGGGATTGACTCACTCAAGATTAAAGCTTCAAAGAACGCGCTCCATCTCGGTTCACCAGTCCAAGATGCATGTTGTAATCAGTTCATGGCAGAAGATGCCGCGACGTTTTATCTGAAGAATACTGAGCTCTTTCTTTATTCCCCTGGCAATCCGAAGCAGCAGATTTATGTGGACAGCGACACAGATGGTAAGTTTCAACCTTGGGAGTCTTTGACCGTGTATCAACATCATCGCAGGTGCGAACCCTCTTCGCTACTACATCGGATCGCGATCGCTGCCGCTAAGTGCCCAAACGAAGGGATGGAGCATTAACAAAGATGGGGCCCTAACCTTTAATAAGGGTCAACTGTTAGCATGCAACGATGGGACCGATACTTCAAGTATCTGGATAAGTAAAGACGGTAAAGTCCCTGGGGCAGATCAGAATTGTACGGAGTTCACGGCCAACATTTCCACTGTTAAGAACCCTACTAGCTGTTTGTATTCGGGAGAGGGTCAAGTTGTCTCTTTCTTCTGTTTGAATTAGGAAAGTCCTGATATCAAGAAGGGTCTATAAGATGAAGGAACTCATAGGTCTGACATCTGTATACCTGTTTCTATTGTACATAAGCTCCGAGAACCAATAGATTAGGATCCGCTTGCTTCAGCCACTCCATCCGGTATTCTACGAGTTCTCTTGTGTACAAACAGCTATTTTTCTCCGGATATACATTTACCAAACACCGCAAAGAACACCCAGGATCCTGCACGATGGACGGTCACAAACGTGGAACTACTCACATATCCGTGCACGCTTCAAACGCTGCGATCATGGCACTCTATCTATCACCACCCCTCCAATTCTGCAACGGCCGAATCCCGTAGGCTTTCTTTTATCTGGCGTTGGGTACAAAGCCCAGCCGGGTGCGTCTGGGAACTGCGGGGTTGTGGGTACTGGAAGGAGTAGCCTCTTCCTTGAGGAACCCGTCCACAAGATCCCCGAGGCGAAAATGGAAGAAACAGAATGACTAGTTACCCGGCCAGATACCCTAGCTTAGCAATGAAAGATAGTTCTTTACTCTCCTTAGGGAGACTTTGAGCAATCTCTTAGCCTTTCAACAACTGCTGTCGAAGCTCTCTGGGTAGTATTTAAACACAATCATGAGGAAACCAAGGGAGTCATCCACAGCACAATCTTGTAGGCACAGGCGCGAACTACTTTTCCCAAACAAGTATCGGTCACGGATTTAGCCACCAATTATATATATAATAACACTTTTAAGGCATCCCGATCTTGCTCGAAAGTTTATCTTGGCTGAACCGCATCGCCGATCGCACGGCTAATAAGACAGGAGGCAGGATCCTCATATGGCTGCATGTTGTGGCCGAACAGAAATGATCGAGGCTGTGCTGAAGTTGTATCCCTGGCTTGGGGCTGATGGGCTCAATGCCCACGGTATCGTTGCTCGCCTTGCATAGAGCAATTGTACCAGTAGGAGAGTAGAAGAATGAAACAACCATAGCAACTGGTTCCACTTCATTCGTAGAACAGCTGCGCATGGGTTGAAGGGAATAGATTCAATAGTAATATTTGGGTATTGTCTAATCTGTATTTTTGAGCAATTCAAATATCAAACTTCACTCTATGGGCACGGCTACGGCTACTAAGCAGGACGGTACCCTACTTGATCTTGAAGACGCAGTAACAAACAGTTTCAAAGTCATGAGACAAATGCTTTTCGAACAATTCATTCAACAATAATTAGATTCCTATAGCTAAACTACAGTTGTCTTGGATCGCTGCAAACGCTTAGATCTTAGAGACGTGCTCGCCGGTCTCATGCTCAGCAGTCAGCTTCTCGTCGATCCTCTCAGCCCTGCGAGCCAAGTCGGCCTGGTAATTGGCAGTGTACTGGCTCTTGTCGACGGAGGGAATGAACCAAGGAGCGTTGGTAAAGAGATAGTTCATCTCCTCCAGAGGAAGCTGCTTGGTCTCGGGGACGAAAGCCCAGACACAAAGCGCGTTGGTGAAGTTGCAAATAACAAAGACGAGGTAATACTTCCAGCCGACAGCGCCCATAGCAATACCAGTGACCTGTCCGATCATAGTGTTGAAGGCGAAAGAGACCATAGTAGCCAGAGATACACCCTTGGCACGAGTCTGGGTGTCGAAAATCTCAGCTGGGATAATCCAAGAAAGGGGTCCACAAGTAGCCGAGAAGGAGAAGTTGTAAGCCCAAGTAACGATGATGAAACCCCAACCCTGAGCTGCGCTGCCGGAACCAGGAGGGTATACAACCAGCATGATAGTGGCGATGATGAAGGTCAAGCAGTTGAAGAGGTTACCCCAGATCAGAGTCCAGCGACGACCGAATCGATCGATGAAAGCGATGCAAAGAGCCTGGGCAATAAGCGCAATAATGGAGTTGATGGCTTGGTACTTGAGAGCGTCGGCAGCCCCGATTCCAGCCTGCTTATAGATTGTAACGGAGTAGTACTGGATAGCAGAAACACCAGTCATCTGGATAGAGGCCTGGAGACCACAAGCAATCAAGAGACGACGGAAGCAAGACATGTTTCGGAACAGCTCGAGGTAGGACTTGGCAGAGTTGGCGTGCTCATCGGCGATACTTTCCTGAATCTGCTCGATCTCCGCGCGAACCCAGGGGTCATCGACGTTTCCATTGGCGTGCAGTCGAGCCAAGGTATGCAGAGCCTTTTCCTGCTTACCCTGGTCCATAAGCCAACGAGGAGACTCGGGGAAGATGAAGATGAGGGAACCGAGGATAATTGCGGGGATGCACTGAATACCGAGGGGGACTCGCCATTGTCGGTCGTCGGTGTAGTTTGTGTATGTTCCCCATCCAGTCCACGAAGCGATAAGGGCACCAATTCCCAGCATGAATTGCTGAAGAGCAGTAACTCGGCCTATTTAAGGGAAAGATTGGTGTCAGTTCATTTATGCTTATTAAATTGGGTATCGAAGGCGGGGATGTTTGTCGTGTGGGTACGCACCTCGAATCGAAGGATGGGCAATCTCGGCTTGGTAAAGAGGAATAATCATGGTGAGGAAGCCGACACCGAGACCAGCGAGGAATCGACCAGCCATCAGGTAATCGATCTTAGTAGCGCCAGTTTGGAGACCACCTCCGAGGAGGAAAATGATTGAACCGATGGTGATGGTCCATCGTCGACCGGTGTATTCAGTAGTAGGGCCAGCGAACATGGCACCGAAGAAAGCTCCTCCGGTGAAAAGAGCGACGACAGCTCCACTGGGGAAGTTAGCATCATCAAATCTTCAAGTTATGTGCGACTTACGTTTCGGGAGATGTATCAGTTGTGTTGAAAGTCTTCTGGTAGGACCCAGAGGCAATGACCTGGGCGATGACACCCAAATCATAACCGAAGAGCAGCGATCCAAAGGACGCAAACACTCCGACGAGGAATTGATAAACTTTGGGCTTCATGATGTCTTCAATTGATAGGAGGTTATACAGACTGAGACTGGGGTTGAACAGAACTGATCGACAAAGAGCGGGTTTCTCTAGATTTAATACTTTTTCTTCTCCATCTCCTACTACCCCAGAAAAGCAGAGCCCCCAGACTTTCGGCCCAAATAAGCACCATCATGGGTATTCTTGCGCACCAATGACCAACTTGGTAACGGGACCAGGCCCAGGATGGCAAACGTGCTACAACACGCGGAATTAAAGTGTGCAGCGCACCAGGTGCCCCATGGGGAAAAGGAACGGGGTTACTGCAACCTCAATTGCAAGTCAGCAACAAACGCGACGCCATAACGACAGACACGCTAGGATGCGCCCATTCTACAGCGCGTGACAGCTCTGTAGAAGCGCTTCTCGATGATTGGAGCGCAAACAATAACGACGGTTGGTGCTGGGAGCTAAGCTGTTGGAGTGGCTTGAGATCGGGGGAGACTGCCGCAAAAGATCCTGAGGAATGCGGAGAAGGACGAATTATCCACCAGTTGTGAGCAAGGATGTTGACCGGGCTTTATTCCTACTCGGTCATGGACTTTCGATCCAAGGGCGGGGTTTCCTGGTTAACTTTGACGCTATCCTCTTTTAGATAGCTTCGTCCGAGGAAGTTATTGGTTGGGAGCGATATGTCACCATGGAGGACAAGGGGGAGCATGTCTGTTTTCAGGCTTCGTCCTGGGTGTCATCCGAAGTTCAATGCATGGGACGACTTGGCATGAACAGCTTCAAGGGAATTGGAAAACAATATCTTTCCGAAAGGGAGTTTGACAGATGCTTGATGGCTGTAGCATTAAGGCACAGAAATCGTTTAATTAAGCATGAATATGTGAGTGATAAGATTAGAGACAACCCTCTTTAGTTACATCACTGTCGAATGAAAACGATCTAATTTGAAGTGAGTTTTACCTTACCCCGGATCTGCTGCAAGATTGAAATTAGCTAAGTTGGAGATGTTGTCCAATGTCATGAGTTACATTTCGGCAGACCGTTCCGGGAATCTGGACTAGAGATGCAGAGATTGATGTTTCCATATTCCGAAAAAACAATTCAACTCGAAAACCATTGCAATATAGCCTTGGCAACCCATCTGTTAACCTTAACGTATCAATTGGTGCCTCAGTGCAGGGTAGGATGTCGGCGACCAGCCTTACTCGGCCGATTCGACTCGGAGATGCACTACGTAGTCCGACAAACAAGAGTCACTGCTGGTATACGAAAACCCCGAAATGGAGCATTCGGTCATTGGTCAACTTCTCACGCGGCCCAAAGAGATTGGGGAAACACGACCACGTGAATGTCACCAGTCAAAACATGAGAGTTCTAGGCCCCCATGAGATGCTCTTACTTCCACCGACTTTCTTACTATATTTCAATTGATTGGGTGGGCAAAAGTCAACACCTCTTCTCATCTTTAGATCCTACGAGCTGAGTACAGGGAACGGCAATCTCATGATCAACACGGACAAAGCGTAAAGCGGAATGCACGAATGTCAGTTGTTTGACGTTAGACCCGGCGGTCTAGGTGATGAGAAAACTTAGCTCCCACAAGCGTATAGAACAAAATAAGTAGGTCAGCCATAGTGGAAATTGACCCTATTCTTACTCCACTTATTCTTACACGCCACAACTCTCAGCTCAGCATTTCTGTCACCCTCTAGCTTGGCCAGCTTTGCAATCCTGTACTGCTGAGCCAGCATGTGATTGATCCACTTTTTCACTTCCAATGACTATCTCGGGCTAGACCTGATCCTTCAGAATCATTGACATCAACCTTTGTGATTGGGCCGGATCGTGAATAGGCTACTAATGACGATACACACACAAAAGAAGATTGAACTATTGAATTTCACTATTGTTAGATGTCACAAGGCTTTCAGAAGCGAGCCTGTAAGCCCTGTCGATATCTCGGAATGTGGATAAGTTTGAGCTCGTGTCATCTGTTACGCCAACCCATTCTCAAGATACCTACAGCAAGGGAAATTACACGAACCTAGGCATATATTTTCATGGCGCTAGAATAATGTTCGTTAACTCTCACAATTCGATATATAATATTCTACCCGCAGCACTCTTACCTTCCGGTATTGGATGCCCTTGAACAACCTCCGCATACCAACATAAATTTGCAAATCATTCAGTCCTTGCCAAGGCCAAGAAACACGTATATGTGACTTGCGAGAGAACATGTTTGTATCAATGTATAGCTCGACTAATATGGATGGAATGGTACATATGATGAAATCTTAGTTTTTAAAAGCTTAACGAAAAGTAGAAGCTTGAATACATACCTAGAATGAAAGCTTCCAGACTGGCAACCAGATCGTAAAATAAAAGAACAAAGAAAATAGCGAAGAGAATGAATGGAATAGATAAAGGATCACTGAGTAACGAGAATAGTGCTAGCAACACTTGGTACACCTGCCGAGTTTATCACAAACAACATCCAATAACCAGGCAAAGCAATACCAGAGTCACTGGGAACATTGAAAGAATAGTTGTTGCCCCCGTTATCCGTCAAAGACAGAGGAATGCGGCGCTGGTCAGTGTTAACCGTGTGAGTGGCTGTTCCATAGCGAATAAGTGAGGCCTTCTTGACGGAAGAGTTTGTCGAGATCGTAATCTTGCTACCGACCCTGACACTCTGTGCAGAGGTTCTGGTGATCTTAGGACGAGTGGCAAGATTACCGTTGTTATCGTAAAGATAGTTTGGTGTGTAGATCTGCGCGTCAAAGTGGTTGGTGGTACAATCGCCGCAGAGGCCGCCACCGCCGTTGAAAACCCTGCCATCAGGCAACAGGAGGGAAACACTATGATAAACCCGAATAATAGAATTGGGCTGCTGCTTATAGAAAGTGTCTTGATCAGGCACATACAGCTCCGGTGTAAGCTGTGGGGTGGTATCCGCAAACGGAATACCACGCTGCTGGCCACCTGTGATGAAAGTGCTTCCGTCAGGGAGGACGACAGAGGTGTGAAAGGTGCGAGGAAAGTACAAGCCGTTGCTGGCAAAGACAGTGTTGGCAGTAGTTCCAGGTTCGCCAATGGTGATGATGTGGGCGTTGGTCGTGGCGTCGCTATCTTGGTAATCTGGGGAGCCGCCAAACGTAAGGATCTTGCCCTTGACAGCATCGTACATGACGGCATTACCGCACATAGCATCTGGGTCCACTCCACGGTTAGACTGACGCTTTCCGGCTGACTTAACATCGCCACTTCCGTTGGTATAGTACCAGTTCATGGCAGTGCTGGGCCCAGCTTGGAAAACAGACCCCTTCTTCCAACCGAAGAGCCATGCGTGGTTATCGGATCTGTACACGCCTTGGTGATCATTGGTGAGCATAGGGTTGACCTTGGCTCCTGGCAAGGAAGTCCATGTCTTGGAAGATGGGTTGTAGACCTCGCCATTTTTCTCAAAGACACCACCGCTCCAGGAGCCGCCGATTGTGAATACGCGACCATCTGACATGGTGGCTGATGACTGATAGCCCCGAGCAACTTGCATGTCAGGTCCGGGAATCCAGCTGTCGCTGGGCGGGTCGTAGAGACTTGTCTTCTTGGCATCGTTACCACCGGTGACGACAACCTGGCCCTTTCCATCCATGGACAGACCAGGGCAAAACATATCGTGCTTGGTGACAGTCACAGTACGCTGGGAAACAACATTGGTAGCTGGATCCCAGATAGAGGTCAAGGTGACACCGCCAGGGGAGCCACCGAATTGATCGTAACGATAGGAACTGAAAACTGTGACCTTTCCTGACGTGGGCTCAACGAAAGCAGCGGCAGGAACAAGGGGAAAGTCAATTGTTGGACCCCATTTACCAAGATCAGGCTGAGGGGCACTGTAGGAGTCGGCCTTGTAAACATTGATCTCGGCGATACTGGTCCAAGGGTTACCGTTTACTTCGGTGGCGGCGACGAGACGGACATATCGAGCCGGGCGAGTTTCGAAGTTGGAGTATTTAGTGGTGGAGTCAGAATACCATGTGCCGGTTGCGACAGGGCTACCCCAGTTCGTCCCATCTGTGCTAAGGTAAACGTTGTGTTGGGCAATCCAGCCATTCTGGGAGCCATCTTGGCGGGGCAAAACAGACAAACCATTGACATTCTGTGTAGATTTCATGTCAATAGTATATGTGTGGGGTGGTTTGGGATCAGATGAACCCCATTGAGTGTGCCAAAAAGTATCTTTGTTGCCATCGATGGCCTTGTTGCACTCATCCCCGGAATGGGTACTGTCACAAGTAACAGCCCAGTTACTGCGGGAGATAGTGGAGCCAATAGGAGCTGAAGCTCTGAGGCTCAAGAACTGCAAGGTCTTCGCATCAGGCTTGTCTTCCGAACCCTTGTTGGGGCTGGAGATGGCAACAGCATTGATGCCGCTGAAGCAAAGAGCGAGTGTCAGAAGATGTTTCATTGGATATAAAGAGCGACAAGAAGTAGTGAGTTAGAGGATAAAGAACGTGTGGGTTGGTGAATCTAAGCGAAACAAAATTAGACGTATCAATTGGTATTTATAAAAGCCGTTGACACCAAGAAACCGATTCACTAATGGCTTTCTAGTTAAGACTACCAGTATCACCATGTGGTGTTTCACACCCATCTCCTGAAGATTGCATGTCTGAAGGTTTACTACGCTGTAGCTGTTAGCTGAGGCCACAGACTTTTGAGCAGTTTTACGATATTAAAACTAATTCAATTGGTCGGCCAGGGGCGGAGCGTGCAAAAAGAAATGATCATTTCGTATTATGTGCGCCACTCACGTTTTCAACACATACTAAATTGTGATCACATGGAGAACTAATTTGACTACGGAACCACTTAGCGCCACGCAGGAGCCAACATCTGCAGCCATATCACCTTCAGCCACTCGGGAGGTCCTGGCATACCCGTCGCGGCATCTGCAGGTACCGTGTTTTCTCGGCAATGCGGTGGAGGTATTCAGTTGAGAGAACTATTAATCTGTTTAGTTGCAGATCTCTCCGATTGATCTAACTACCAACAGCTAAACTCATCAGTTATCGGTAGTCCTAACCGTTGTTGAATCTCGATGACGAAACGCGATGCTGTACTTGGAAGAAGAGCATACGACAATGGTGGTGTCGAGGGCGATTCAATAACACACAGTTGCATGAGGGTATGGAGGGCCGGATACAGAGAGCCTGGAGGCCTAGTTGAGATTCTAGATTCAATGGTTAGTCTGTCCATAGCGGCATAGTCTAAACTTTGTCACCCTCTTACATCATTCCAAGGAACACTGCCAGAAGACTGACGATCTTCTAGAAGACAATCCAATTCATGGATCATAGCATGAACCACCACGTCGGTTGTGCCAGTCATGGCCCAGACCCCCTGTAAACCATTCTTTGTGGCGGGATCTTAGCGCGTTAACCTTCAGCCGATTTCGTTCGGTCCATCATAGTCTTCGTCCGAGGTTCGGTCGAAAAACACTTTCCTATACTTTGGCAGGATTCACTATCCAGCAAAAAGTGAGTTATTTCATCCGAACTACGGACGAAAGTCGATTGCAAATGGTAATCCCGGTTGTTTTGTCAGCTCTTCAACTGTCATTTTCAGAACCTGCTTTTGGTGATGGCACTATAAAATGCAGTCATGGCCGTGTAAGCAATTGAGAATTAACAGAGCCATCAACAATCGCAACACTCACCATGTCATCTCTTGTACCATTACAGTTCTCTTTCCCCACAGGCTTGACGTCACCGCAGCCATTCAACATTACCGTCAACCAAGGCTTTATACAGCAAACTCAGGCAAAGGTCAAAACGTGGCGTTCACCTTTCGGACTATCGTCGAATTGGACAAATGAAGGCCCCTCCACAGACCAACTCGATGAAATTGCGCAGTACTGGGCCAATGAATATGATTGGTCTTCTATTGAAGATCGCTTCAACAAGGAAAATCACCATTTTGCAACCTCAGTCTCGAGCGATGGCAACTACACGGCCCCTGTTCCCCTCCATTTCGTTCATCGGCAATCTACCAAACCTGATGCGACTCCCCTTCTTCTACTTCATGGATGGCCTTCAACTCATCTAGAATGGTCCAAAGTAATTGATCCTCTGGTCAACGACGCTGATACACCATTTCACGTTATTGCTCCTGATCTACCAGGCTTTGGCTTTAGTCCAGCACCCACACAGCCTGGACTTAATCCTCGTGAAAACGGGCGGGTCATGGATAATCTCATGAAACAGCTCGGATACTCCAGATACGGCATCGTCAGCACCGACTTGGGCTGGCAAATCGCTATGTGGATGGCCAAAGATGCAGAGTCAAGTATTATTGGTCACATGACGGATTTCTTTGCCGTCCAACCAAGTGAAGATGATCTGGTCCGCTTGGCACGAAACGAGACGACTGATGAGGAGACAGCTTATATGAAAGCTTCCAATGCCTGGTATGGATCTCACTCGGCATATTCAACTGCTCATTCCCAAAAACCTCTGGCGTTATCCCTTGCTCTTACTGATAGTCCGGTTGGATTTCTCGGCTGGGTTTGGGACCTTGTCTATGCGGTATCGGATGGTAACAGGTACAGTTACGATGAACTTATCACCGATGCAATGATGTTGTTTATTCCAGGACCATACAACAACATTCGCGCTTATCTTGAGGCCTATAAGGTATGGACATTGCTATTTCTTTACGGACAAAATGACTGACCAAGTTAGTCCGGTATGATGGGCTTTCCTAAAACTAAAGTGCCCACTGGTGTTTCGGAATGGGGCTTCGAAAATGGACCATTTCCCGAAATCAGCGCGTCACCCCTCACGGTACGTTGTCCGACAAGCCTTGACGTCAGCGATGTAGCTAATTAATGCGTATGTAGCCTCGGAGTTGGATTGAGAGGACTGTGCATCTTGTCTATTTCTCACAGCGTAAATATGGAGGCCATTTTCCTGCCGTATCACACCCGAAAGAATGGGTTCAGGAGGTTCAAGGCTTCTTTTCTGGACTTGGTCAAAGATGACGGATGGCAATTGAAAGCGTATCACAATTAGATGGGGATTAAGTTCGTGAATTATGGTGAAGAACTATTAGGATTTTTCGTGTCCCAGTAGTTGATTAGATCTGATATATTAATAAAGTAGTGTGATAGTCTCGAATTCCTCAAGCTCCTCCTTGCCCACGTTCGATCTGCTCGTAGCGACTCCTCTTGGGTCGCCCTTCGCTGCGAGGTGAAGGTAGCTCAACCTCTACTGAACCGAACTTGCCGCCCTTTCCGTTGGCTCTGCCATTTTCACTTGGCTCAGATTCAATCTTGACGTCGATTCGACGATGAATGCCGTTGGAGGGCTCAGATCCATCGGACAGCTCGTCAAGCGATGATCCCGACCTGGAAGCGACTTTTGACTTGTGGGTCATCTCTATCGAAACACCATATCCTTGGACTTTGTCGTGTGGTCTATTACTAGACTCATTGCCTTTTGGAGTCGTGCCATAGGAGTTCGAGGGATATATCTCGTCGGTCATCTTCTTCCGTGCTAGATGAGTGATCATAGAGGCCATGGACATTTCGATGTTGAGCTTGACCAAATAGACGACAGGGTGGAACTGGATAAACACTGTCTGGTTCGGTAAGGACATGAGCCCTATCAAAAGTACCTATATGCTTGATCAGTAACGGGCCAAGGAGCGATACGTAGAAACATACATCCATAGCAACTGACAGAGCCATCAACTTCGAATTGAACGCAACTAGAGGTTGATACTTTGTGAGATTGCTCTCTTTAAGGAGCCTCTGTTTCACAATGTGAAGAAAGTACCAATTCAACGCAGCATCAATAATGCAAATGAGGATCTTTGAGGTTCTATCCCAGTATTTGTTGACGGTGACAAAACTAGTGCGTGTTAGCTTAAGAAATGCTGAGTGTTGTCTTGAGAAGCGTACGCCTGGCTCACGGGCGGGTCGACATGCGACGGGATGAAGATGCAGAACACAGCAACATTGATACATGTTACAACGAAAGCGGTGCCCCATTTTAGTCGTCGAATTGTTTGTTGAGATTCGGCAATGATACTAATTCTGTTGATGATGATTTGCAACAAGAGTTGGATCTCAAAGACCCAGAAGAAGAGGATGAAGAAAAAGAGTGGAATGCTATTAGAGATAGGTTAAATCGAGTCACGTTCGTCCCATAGGATGGCACATACCCAGGTTTTATGATTCCATTGAGGAACAGATAAGCAAGTATTCCAATGCCAACATTTGCCACGATTTCTCCCCAGATCATGTAGATGTATGCGCTTCGTAAAGGACTCCGGTTCCTCCTGGTCTGCTTGATGGCCTCCCAGACTGTCAAGAAGCCGAAGCCAAGGGAGAATCCCAAGGCCATGGAAGCGACCTTGTAATCTGAGACCGAACTCATGCTGTGGGCGTGTTTAAGGAGTGACGGAATAAACACAGGAGACAGGTGTCTGCAGAACGAAAGGGACAAGACACTTTCGACAAGGGGAGCGCCGGCATTTGAAGTCACGTCAGAGACCAGAGCTTTTCAGTAAAAGATCGGATGGGGCTACGGCATTAGTGAGCGAGCAAACTATTGATTCAGAATTGGTGAAGTCTGAGAATTCAGCCGCCCCGCAGGACTGAGCGCCAGTTGATCGTAAAACCGAAGATCTTGAGCCAGTGCATTGGGTCCTCGTGATATTAGTGTGGATATTTAGATGAGCCAAGAGTTTCGCACTGACTCTGATGGAACACAATACACGGGTTTATACATCGTTTACTACCATTTTCGGAAATTACAAAGACTGTCTACGGAATAAGAACGTTCAATAAACTTTCTTTTGACAAATCGAGTCGTCCTAGTAAGTTGTGAAAATTTCGTCCAGTCTATTGGAATTCAATCGGCTATTAGACAGAATAGACAGTCCGCCTGTGGAGAATAAAGGCATTATTACCGAGGCTACCGAATTGACGGGCCGACGAGGTTTCGGCCTCTGATTGGTTGTCAGTCACCAGAGCTCAACATTCCGTTGATGAAGCGGAAAGATTCCGAGATATTATGGTCAGATCGGCGCGACAGTTGTTCTAGACTCGCATTGTTCCAGGATTGTGACGGGTACTGGTGGATCATCTAATGTAAAAAACGTGTTGATCAAGTCTGAATGCCCCTGAACGTATCTCAGACATCAAGCAGAGTCCCCAGATTTTTCGTCAATCTTTGTGTTAGCTCCACGTGGTGCGCAGATCCCGTCAATGCAACTCTGATTGTCTCCATCAGACTGTGGCAACGCATGGCGTAGATCGGGTATCTGCTCTCATCGCTGGAAAACTTTTTATTGATCAAGAGCCACAGATACCAGATGCGGCTAAACAATGATCTGCATACTCGTCTTCTTGATCTATTCCGCTAGTCCTACTTTTGTCTTGACCCATCGAGTATTATGACCTGTCATCTTGATGGAAGCTAACCCAAAGTTTATTAAGCATAGTGATTGCTTCCAAATGGAGTCCTCATAAAACATTCTTCCAAGGCCCTGTAGGAAAAAGTGTTACGTCATCTCCACTTTGTTACTTGCTTGGATTCTCAACGTTCTCAGTAACTTTCTTCCAACTCTCCCTCTCTTTCAGCCCATTCCACCATTTCTTAACAGCGGGATACTTGGAAAGAAGGTCACCAAATCCCAGCGGCTCTGTCAACTGTCCATATGGTAGGTGAAACAGATCGGCAAGAGTGATATTATCTCCCGCAAGATACTTCTGCTTCGAAAGAATCCGCTCGTACCCTGCCAATGACTTGTCAAGATCCTCCAGCTTGTCCTTAACTATCGCTGCATCGGCGGGTCCAAGGCCTCGAAGGCGCTTGAAGACTTCTTCCCAAGCGATGCTGTAAACGCTGGGATCAAAGTATGACGATTCTAAAGAGAGAGCCTACAATAAAATCAGTATTTGAATGATTTCGGTCAGTTTTGGAAGACATCTTGCCTCTTGAAAGGCTGCGTATGCCTTCATGTTAGTTTCGGACGGAGACAAGTCCGTGCCTCGATCACGGTACTTGGCCGCGATGTAGTGGGCGATGGCTCGGCTTTCTATAAAGCTTTTAGTGCTGGAAAACATGTGGCCCTTTTTTACACCCATACCGTAAATGCGTATGCCTGCTTCCTCGTCAAATAGAACTGGGATCTTGTTGAACGGGTGGAATTCGTTGGCGTATTCCTCGGTCTTGTGTTTACCAGCAAAGACGTCGACAATAATCATCTCATAGTCAAGACCCTTTTCCACGAGCACGTTGGCCACTCGGAGCGTGCAAGTGGATGGAACATATCCATAGAGCTTGAGAGTCATTGTTCAGGTCAACTTGAAAGATGCGACAAATATGAGAAAGGAACAAGCTGGTAATTCCTGTGATAAAGCTTTGTCGCTTGGATAATGTGCAATGATACCATGTCTAAATAGCAAACAGTTGTTGATCCTCATGTGTATAGTAGTTCACTATCAGGTATCCGATGAATAATGATGATCAATCAAAGAGCTATGCTTCTGCAGTTTCGTCCGTTGCGGTCCGTCCCGGACGAACGAGCCTTGGATGTCATTAGCCCGTTCGTACGAGTGGAGCGGAGGCATTAAAGCCAGTCAGCCCACACAATCTACGATTTGTAATTGCTTAATAAGTGACATATCACCTTGCAGGTGATATGATTTAATTTTGAGGCTCAGCTCGCATCTAAGGCTTGATGGCTGGAATGTCTGCAAGGTTACACAAAGTCATCGACAATGAAAGTAACATGATATCGATGCTTTGACGGTGACCTAACATTAGGATTTCGCCTGCACAGCGGTCAAAGCTCATTCCTCACCATTGAAAAGACTTTTGTCCAGAGATGAATAGAGTAGACGTTAAGGACGAAATCAAGAATGAGAAAAATAGCTTTTTTCAGTGCGATCCCACACAATGTTGATTCCTCCGTATATGTGAGTTATTTGTAAACGGGCTGGGACCCAGATGCAGAAGCCACTGATAGCAAGAGCTGCAACTAAGGCGACATCCCATTTGATTTAATGATGGCCTTTTTGTTGATAGGAAGAAGTGATATTCGATTGATGGTGATCTGAACTGCAGGACATCCCTCTCCTGTATGCGGAAAGGGTGTGCCGAATCGTCGACCGCAATAAAAAAACAAAACTTTTGCGCCTATACTTTAAAACCCGAGATAATACTGATGAGATTCATATCGGGACATCGGGGCGTTTCACTTTTGCACCCATGATGGAATAGGTAAACCTATCATACTGACAGTGTAGTAAAGAGTGGAGGTTTGGCAGTCGATGGTCTCAAGATCCAATGCAAAAGCTCACTGTTAACAGGTTCAAAGACATAGCAATACAGATGTACCTCACAAGGAACTCCAACGACAAGGAAACCATGCCGATAAAGGATCCCAAACTCGAAAAACTAGTGGTTCATCTAAAATGCTATATAACATGTGTAGTGCAAACTTAGTTTTGATTTATAATGTATCCCGTTGTTCTCTAGCGTATACCAGCGGGAGACATTTCATAGACTCATACGAAGGGGGAACAATCTTCTTCAATTCGGTACCGGGATATGCGGGTAGATTGGCTTAAACCGCAGGGCTAATATTTTGATCATTGTTTGCAGGAGTGTAAGCCTTATGGACTCAAGTTGATTCACCAACGTTAGCATTAACCTCTACCCGCCGGTCTGAGTTTT